>JAVTVY010023642.1:0-87394 GCA_036873755.1 Hanleya hanleyi
TCAAAATTAACCTATTTCTTCTTAATAATGGTCATCCATTCGGCAATATGAAGGCTGTGGTTACTTTTCCGCTTTCCAATGATAGCAGAAACGCGGGAAAATGCAAATAAGCGATGTAACCAAGTCAAATTATTGGTAATTTTGCACTCAATTTTCTCTAGAAACATGGGAAATACTTCAGAAACTTGAGAAATAATTTGTAAAACCATAATAATATACATCCATTCCATCCTTTATGGACTGTAAATGGGTTCTCTTGTAAAGAAACTTTACACTGGCAAATTTATATCATTCTGATAGGACCTCCTTCTGCCATAATATCCACCGAAATCTCAGTCCAGGGGGAGATAAATCCTGTATGGAATACAGTATGCAGTAACCTCAATTGTATACTAATGGACACACTGTGGGTTATTTTAATCGAACTCCTGGTCTTCTTTCCACCTGCTTCCGAAAATAGAGCTTCAGGTATAACTAGGCAGTCAAAATTAAACAATCTGGCGTAATGATACATCTCCGCTCTGTAACGGAGTCTACATTAAGATAATGCATAGACTCCACTATTATGCCTTAAGGGTGCACTCCGGAGATTCTTTTATTCGGCATGGAATAGACTATGGGTCCGTTTCTCGGCCACCAGTTGTCGCAAAACCTTCAACCCAAATCACTTATATGTATATATTTTCTGAAAGAGCATGATGAAACTATTATTTTAAGATATAACACTGCTATGTTATAGAAAAATTTAACTCGAACATTCTCCTCCATGCTTGCTTCATTTTTCCTAGAAAACCCCTTAAAAATGTCGAAAATGGTCAAATTCGGCTCAATTTCCAGAAAAATCTGTAAGAGCGATTTCAATTAAACTTCTTACTCACGTTCCCTGGTCCGGTCTCAACTTAAAAAGGCAAAAAAAAGGGGTGAAAACCTAACCGTTTTTTGTCAGATTTTCTTCCCGTAAATGAGTCCCGATTTTTAGGCACACCCAAGGGGCATAACTGAGGCAGGACAAACTTTACTCCATGATCCCGATCAGCGTGTAGACGAAGCCAGCACTCGATTTGTACGTACTCGTTTGCAGCGTTGATAATGCTGAACAGGATGGCATTATAGATATAAGCTATTAAGAAGACAAGAATAATTATGATGTAGCAGAACAAGGGCAGTCTATCGTATTATGAAATTAGAGAGGGGCCATTACTACGAAACTGCGGAGGGCCACCTTTGTACCCAGGAGGGGGAGGTAACTCTACCATGGTAGACATACGTCTTTCCGCACGTTCGGGTAAAAAGTCCGTGTTCCGCTTTTTTTTTCTGGCGAAAGTGTTACATGCACCCACCCATGACTTGATTGGCCTCGAGTAGCTCTTCAAGTGGATGCCCTCCCCAACCCCGTATGCCCACTATGGAAACACCTCGACCCGAAAACGTCCACCAGTGCCCTTTTCCCATAATTTCCGCCTGCCCCATGTGCGCCATAGTCTCACTTCCACTTTACACCAGTTCAGTCAGATACTCCCTCATGAGTGCTTCAAACTGATACATCACACGACCCAGTTGGACTAGGAATGGTCCATCTCTCCCTAAAACGTCCCTGTTTTCTACTAGTCCCTGACTGCGTATGCGCAGATGGACATCGGAAGTCCCGTGACCTTTGACCCGGAATTGACCTTTGACCTTCACATGACCTTTGCTTTCATCCCACCTCATCCCACTTCATCCCCTATACCTTTAACATGGACAGCTTCAATTCATACGACCGAATTTGCTCTTAAATAATACTCATGATGTTCATGATGATCTCATTATGATCGTAGCGCCCATTAAGGGCAGGGCAGATATCTTAATTTGTGCTCCTGTTACCATTTTAGTGTTTTTTTAAGAGTATTTCTATGTGTGTGTGCGCGCGTTTGTGTGTAAGGACTCCTGTATGAATGTGTAATATGTTGCCATAAATTAGGGCAGTGCTGACATGCGTCAATATGTGCTTTATTTTTTGTATAGGTATGTATATATGCCTTTTTTTTTTCTTTTTCTTTTTTATATATATATATATATGTAACACTTATTTTAAAGTACCCTGTATCTTTATGTGTAATTGTTTCCTCTTTTTATCTGCCACATGTGGCGCTATGTATAATACTTATTCATGGCAATAAAGAATCTATCTATCTAATACTGGCATCCTTTTAATACGAATTATGACAGACTTGACGATTTTATGCCATGGTGCAAAATTTTCAGACATCCTATAATTATTTTGTATCATGCAAAATTTTATTTTATACCATGGTATGAAATACCGAATTGTGGCAGGGATGGTCAACCATACATTAACTTTAATACGTGGCTCCTATATACTATAGAATATATTTATGATTTCAGTATTCGGAATTGCCCTTGTATTGTTATATCCATTGTTTTTATATGGTGGGGTATCTGTAAGCAAAATGGGTAGAGAATATTGAATGCAGTTGACTCATTGAACCCTTCGCCCAGTGATATTAAATTGATCAGATAAAGCCTGTCTCTTCATTGAAAGGGCGATAAACTGATGAACTTCTAACCTCAGGTGAAAACGCATGAACTATAGTAAATGTAGCACGATAGGCCCTAAATATCGCCCTATATTCACTTGCTCCATTGACCTAGTATATTCGTATATAGCTAAATAATATATAGCCCTCAAGAGTATGAGCCTCATACTCTTGAGGGCTATATATTATTTAGCTAATTCGTATAGTGCCTTTGTTTACAGTAGAACCACTCATCATCCCGAGTCATGGTTCGTCTATCAAAAACTGTGACGGAGTATAAAGACCTGCATTATGGAGGATGTAAACACTTCAAATGAAACGCAGTGAGACATTAAATGAAAAGTGAATATATATCTGACCTCTGCCAAATTTTGTGTACCGGTACTCGATGAATGGATTATTATATCAATTCGAAATAATTATATCAGTCCGGTGCCGGTTTTAAATAAATTAATTTATTATTATTTTAGTAGGCCTAAAGGTATACGTCGCCATTTTGCAAGACCACATATCATTGATACCATATCATTCACCAAGCCTCGAACCGTTTCCCGCTTTTTACAGAGAGAGAGAGATTTATTTGCACAATTACACCCTGCTGGGGCCAAAGGCAATACATACATGTACAATACAAAAGATGCTTCTACAAGCAGTACCGTATACAAACAGCTCCAAATGGGAGTGATTCAGAAAAGGCAAAATATAATTAACTAAGCAGAAACGATTGCATTGACTGAATTTCGAATCAAATGCCAACCAAAGCTTCTGTGCCGACTGCAGTGAGAATAAAACAGCAAAACATAGGCATCAGGAATCAGTTCGTAATCATCATCATTGATCAATTATTTGTCATTTGTACAAAACTGATCTGTCACAGGTGCAAGTAAAATAACAATTTGGAGATAAGTTTTTTTTTTCTCTGTCTGTCTCTCTCTCTCTCTAAAATTAATTCATTGGCTATCTTGTGCCCGGTCCCAAGAGAACCTCTTTGTACAACAAATTCCATTGGTCCATTCTCAAAGAGGCGCATTTGTTCCATTTCCACTGGCTCACTCGACTGAGGTGGTATGCGATTTCTCCTTTAACCAGCACGAGACTCCCTTATAAAGGGAGAAAACTCATGCTGAGGAAGAGGAATTGAAAATGGCCCCGACGACATGTTGGATGCGATGTCGGATCATATTTGCTGTAATAGGAACACTGGTTGGATTGTCAATATTTATCGTATTTAGTTTCAAATACCACAACTGGAATACCGCACTTTGGGGACTACTATCAGGTGTGTAGCTTGTTGGAACATTGTCCGGTGACATGTTTTATAATAGCTGGATGAGTCAGCGTGCCGTGACCAGTGTCCGTGTTGAAAACTGGCCCCTTTGTAATGCTTTTGACATGTTTGACCGCTGAAACTATTGTCCATTTCTAGGTACTCCCGGTTAATTAGTAATTAGCAGTTAATTACAATACCCCAGTTAATGAGTAATTTGATTGGTAATTAGTAAGAAGGTATTGTGATTAAATGTGATTAAAATTTAAATTAATTAAAAGCTCATCACCTGAGACTCAATTCAATTCAATTCAATTCAATTCAATTTATTGTACAAAACACCTTTACAGGCAGAGTACAAACAAAGAACAAGAACATGAATAACAAATCAATAAAATGTTCATATATATACATATACTGTGGTGTATATATGGGCTGAGAGGTTACTCACTGAAGCCGAAGGGTGTACCAAGCATACAAATGTGGCACTACAATACTGACCAAGTCCTCTGAGGACATGATGAGGACAAATTTGTCAATATCACTTAAGGTCATGAAATTACTGTGACTTTCATTAATTGTTTTAAATAAGGATATTCTGTCAGTTGTGTGCCGGGAACATGACAACACAAAGTGCATTTCGTCCTCAACTACTTGACAGGTGTCACAGACTCGCTGATAAACTTCTGTTTTGGGTTTTGTATGCCTACCAGTTTCAATTTTCAATTTATGGTTACTTAGTCTTAATTTTGAAAAAGCTTGTCTGTGATGGGAATTTTTACATACAAGTAAATATGGTTCGAACTTAATATTACTTTTAAATAATCTGTATGTCCTCATTTTGTTTTCTCCATTAGAATTAGGCTTATTATCCTGAAGTGCATCGTTGAAACAAGCCTGGAAGTGTGTCTGAAGTTTGAGTTTGAAACTACTGCACCGTGTGTTGTCAACGTCCATGTCTAATTCTTTACTCATAAACATTTTCAGTCTGTATAGCCATCCCTCGCGTTTGTTACACAAGGCCTTTTGCTCCTGCAGGGCATGGAAGGCCAGTCTGTCAGGATACCGTACTCTAGTATGTAGTGATAATATTTAACAGAACGCTGTACAACATCATATAACAATGGGAAGATTCCCAGTTCAGCTCGTACTCCCCAGTTGTGAGAAGATTTATGAACTTGTAACAGACGCTTGTGAAATTTGAGCTGAACCCTTTCTAAGGGGGAGGAATCAGGGTTTTTAGATGACAGAAGATCAGCTCCCCAAACTTCTGATCCATAAAGGAGGACTGGTTTAACTAAAGACTGAAAAAGGTTACAAGCGATATTAATTGGTACATTCTTATGGTGCATGTTATTGAGCAAAGAAAAGGATGCGCGCAATTCTTTTTTGCCCATCAGCTCACTATTCTGTCTAAAGTGGCCTGTTCGACAGAAAGTTACTCCCAAATACTGATACTGATTGACTTGAGTAATTTCAGAGTTGCCCAGCTGCCATCTGACTGGTCGTTTAAATTGCGGGCCTTTCTTGAATACAATAATTTTGGATTTATCTAAATTAACAGTAACATGGTTCTCTTTACAATATATGTTAAGTTGGTCCAGACATTTCTGTAGCCCCTGTGGAGACTCTGACAATAGGAGGAGGTCATCAGCAAAAAGGAGATGGGACAATAATTGACCATTGAGACTGATGGGTATACAGCTGTCATTAAAAATGTGTTGTATATCATCAATAAATATATTAAATAATGTTGGCGAGAGGCTACAACCCTGTCGCACTCCCTGATGACTTGAGAATTTTGAAGAGATCTCATTATTAATCTTAATATTGTATGAGATATCGCCGTAAAGTGATTTCACCAGGTTGAGTATTTTGCCATTGATGCCTTTGTCTACTAATTTTTTAAATAAAATTCTACGATCGACTGAATCAAACGCCTTCTGAAAATCCACGAAGCAGGAATACAGTGGCTTTTTATGAGATGTGTATTTTTCAATAGCAGTTCTTAGTGTGAATATATGCCAGTGCAACACCAGGGTTTTTTGTAGACAAAATTTTTTCATCTACTCAATTTCAAATATTGTAAAACTCATTATTTTTGCACGCCGTTAGCGCGCATATTAATGTCACTAAACTCAATTTTTGGGGGGTTTTCATCTAAACATGATGAAACTCAATTTTTTTGCCTTTTTCATCAAAAAAATGATAAAACTCAATATTTATTTTGTTTTAATCGTAGAATGTAAAAAAAAGTTGTGTCAAAGCTTGGCATGTCATTCTTGGCTTGTTTTTATTAGTGGCATCATTGTACACTGGAATGACACTTATGCAATCAATTTGGTTATAGGTTGAACTAGATGAAACTGACACCCAACACCGCAAATTTTTGGACTAATCTTGTCATCCTTTAGCTATTCTGATGTCCTAATTATCTGAATCAAAATTTCACAAAATTTTGAAAGATTGGTGAAAACTGCATAGGCTGCTCTCTGGAATCTACGAAATCTGGGTCAAACAAAGTTGAGGTTGGAAATAGATGATGAATGATGGCCCCACAGTTCAATTTCAAACCCAAATAGATCATGAATTTTTATCTGGAAAAAACAGATTCTTCTATTAAATTGGCGAAATTATTGAAACTGTCGTGCTTGGTGAAGACCGGTAAAAACCAACTTATGTAACTAACAAGACATGAATGCCCCCATATTTGCTGAGAAAACAACTTGCTCTTGTTTCAGTTTTATTTTTTGTTATTTTCCCCCTAAGCCAAGGTCATTGTTTTCATTGAATGACCTCCGTTGAATGGTGATGGGAGCACTGCGATCACATATACATCTCATGATCTCCCCCTTTGATTTTAGCCCTCCGAATTTTGTAGCAGGATTTGTAACGACACAACACGGAACCAAGAGTTCGTTTTCCATTGTAAGAGCATTGAATTTATATAATTTATTCTCACCTTCCAATATGCCGTTTTGTGTCCGTAGGCCTACTTCCAAACTGACTTCACAGCAGAAAAACAAGTGACACTGTCACAGAAGGAGCAATACTGCGTTAATAACTTCGCGGCAGAAATAAAACATGATGAACGATTTTAACAGAAATTCCTTCCAAGCATTCGTGTATTACAATAATTTATTCATTAGTTTGGAAGTCTTAAATGATAAATTCTCAATTTACCGTAACAAGGGCAGAGGTTGCATGTTGCCGGTTTTCCCCCACAAAACACAGGCACTTCGCGTCGACGTGAGGCAGGTATTATACGCGTTCAAATAGAGTTCCAACAGATCAAAGAAGTTGAAAAAATTTCAGCGTACGGTATGTCAAATATATGTTTCATTTGTGTTCATGTTGAGATTTTCTCGCTTACTTTTGTCAAGCGGAACCACGTGTTGAGATAAAAAAAAAATGGCGCTGAAATTGTCGGGAACCCTTCATCGAAAAACTAGCAGATCATTGCCACAGATATCTGGCGGTACTCGACAGCAAATAAGAATTGCATCCCTTGTCATATGATGGGAGACAACTCTGTTAAAAAAAAAATGTTAAGACCGTCAACGAACAGAAAAATAATCTCCGCAAGAGCTTCCTGAGTGTGTTTCATTTTCACTGGATATCCCATTGACGAGACGCGGTGTCTGCAGCTAAAACAAACATATGGAAACCCGGGAAGTGGCAGAGATGACATGAAGACATCAATTTATTTATTTTTTGTTCTGTATGACAGTGACACGCAATAGATAAGACTACTATATATACAATAGTCCAGTAACTGGACTGATTATAGTATCGGAGTAATGCCGCATGATATTCCGCGATTGAAAGAAGCGCGTAAACAAGGTCGAAAAGAGACCAGAAAATTACATTCACTCACCCCAATCCCCATTATTGTAACCTATGGTATCTCCGGGTTCATCAAATCAAAAGTTTCACTTGAATATCGTCTCCTATCTTCTCCTACCCCGCCTTCGCTCATACCCAAAACATGTTATCAGTTTAAAGAAAATATAATGATGTTTTAAAATGACATCCATGTGCTAGCAATGTATTCAGGTCCATGGATTTTCATAGGGTGTTAGTAATTTTTTTTTTTTTTTTTTTTTTAAACTGTCCATTTAAGAGGTAGTAAACAAACTGATGAATAAAGATAATAAACAACAGTATATCATTAAGGGGGTGACATATGCAACTATACATTTTTTCATAGAATCACCGGTGAGCTGATTACAAAATAGGCAATACAGTTGGTGGCCAATATCATACCAAAATTTTCCCCAAACCTTGCGGAATGTGAATATGACAACCCTTTGAACAAACAGTGTAAATTGGAGAATATAATTACAGAAACAAAGCGTCTCGGCACTGCCAGCAGAAGTCAATAAAGAATAAACACGCACTTTTGAAAGATGGTCCTAAAAATTGTATGAAATCACTGCTACAACAAAGACTACATGTATGTCAGAAAAGAAAATTCCATCGGAAAGTATTTTAAAAATATTTTTTATCATTTACTATGTCAAAATAATTGTCCAAGGCAATGATAATTCGTGTCAGCCAATATGTAGGACAGTCCAAAGCTGGGAAGAGCTGTCCAAGACAGACCTGTGTGTCCCACTCCTGTCGCCAACCTGTGTTAGTCTGTAAAGCTAATCAGTTTTTGCAGTCAGTGAGGGAAATGCTCTGGATTCTTTCTATTCAATCCTCAACTGCCTATTGTGGTCCATTCATTCACAGCCTGTTGTGATTGTGCCTGGTTCTGAAAGAAGCTGCATAATTAATTGCCAATTGACACATATCTGTGATTTGATCCACATGTCGGGTACACAAAATTTCTCGACTAAGACAATTACTGAAGAAGTAAAAAAAATATTTAAAAATACTTCCCAAATCATTTTTCATATCTAACATAGTCTTTGTTGTAAAACATACTATACAGATTTTTCTCAACTGCTTTTCAATATTGTGTGTTTAATATTTATGTACTTCTGCTAGCAGTCCCAAGAACCATTGTTTTTGTAATTATATTCTCCAATTTACATTGTTTGTTCAAAGATGAATCCTATTCACATTCAGCAAGGTTTGGGAAACATTTTGGTATATGACATTGGTCACTAGCTGTATTGGCTATTTAGTAATCAGCTCACCTGCGATTCTATGAAAAAAGGTATAGTTGCATATGTCACCCCCTTAAAGTAGGCATGTGATGTGGTGGACATAATAGTTTCTATATTCTTTAGTGGATTAGCAATAAATCCTCTCTTCATATTGGATGATGGCCTACATGTATAGGATGAATTGATGTGTATAAATATATAATCACAAACAATGACCATAGTTAAATAATCTCCAGATGGTTTCTTTATTTCACAATTTGAATTAAGATTTCGAAGACTATAAAATATATTTTATACAGTAAAATTCTTCTTCATTTCACTTTGAAGGGCATATCTTGGATTCAATTGAACTGCAAGTATGTTGCAGGTTATGTGTTGGCTCACCAGTGATAAACTAGCTAAGATTCATACCCACTAGCCCCTCTCATTGCTATGCCACAAGTCCATTTTTATCGGGTTCAGTAACGAGTTTGATAGCCACGAGTAGCTGATGTCTCTGTACTTCGTCTTCAATTTGTCACAGGCGAATGAATTTTTCAAACAGGATCTGCATGCTACAAACTTCTTGTGGATCACTAATTGATATTTGAAGACGGGCTACAGAGACATCAGCTCCTCATAGCTATCAAAAGTTGTGTCTAACTTGATGAAAATAGGGGAGAGAGAGGCAATTTTATTTCCGGATAGATCTGTACAGGTGATGTGTGTAAGTGGTCCTGAACTGACCTGCAAAATGAGTTGAAGGCTAATGAAAAAACTTGAAAATATGAAAACTTTGGTAAGTGTTAACTAGGCTTATTGGTTACTTTGCAATTTAAGTTTATGGTTGTCATTATCACTTTGTGAATAGCCAGTCTGAAATAGATACAGACTCCTGGTTAGTTGGCAATTAGTAGAATGAACTGTGGTAATAATTATGACTTAAGGCATAATAAAAGTAAGTTTTCTTTTCTGTTTGTTTTACCCCCTTTGTAGGTGTGGCAGCATGTGCGACACTGGTTGTTCACCGGCAGTATCAGCGGGGCGTTTGGCAGACGTACGCCTACCGTCTACGCCACCTGATGTTAGTGGGATGTTTTGTCCAACTGGCTGGAGTGTGCGGGTTTATAACCTATCTAACATTAGGAATTGTTCAAAGACAGGGTAATTTCTTCTGTAACCTATCATAGCATCATCCTCCGCATTTGCTTCACATTTCAATAAAGTCAGATTTTCACATTGGTTTACATCTGTCACTTGATGAACTTGACGTTGTATATATTGCGATCATGATTCCTGTCCGTCTGTCCATCATTCTTCCGTCGGTTAACATTTCATATCCGTGCAATATCCCTAGTTCCAGGTTATGGATTCATATCAAACTTTTGGAATAAATTTGTCCATTTGGACATAGAAGAACCCTATTATCTTGAGGTCAAAAATCAAGGTCACTTGGGTCAGACAATCTGAAAAAAAGAAAGAATGGTTTATGGGTTGATACCAAACTTGGGTTTTAACTTGACCATTTTATTTTGAGGTCAAAAGTTCAAAGGTCGGTTCACTTTGGGGGAAAGATGAACCATTTTTTATTGACCATGAGGTCAAAGGTCAAGTTCACCTTGACCAGAAAAAAATGGATGAGATGGGGGGTGTGAAGACTGGTACTTTGATAGTTGATCAATGCCAAACTGGCATTGTTGAGGAATTGTACACAGAGAAGAGAACAAAATTATGAAGCCGTCATCAGGGCAAACTTACTTTGTTCCTTTATCGACTCGCTGTGCAAGTTTGGTCAACAACCTGTATCTAGTCTATTCACACATGTATGGAGTTACCAGTCCTACCATGGACCACTCAATCTTTACTTCAAAAAATGACACTCCTTTGACAGGCAGATTACTCTTCAATACTATATTACAAAACTGCATGTTCATAGTGTAATATTCTTAGTACCATAACAAAATGGTCATTATTAAAATTTAATGAAATTATGTGGTTGTTGCTTTATATTTGGTTTCTGTGTTTCAGAATTAACCCCATATGACGAGGGCTTTTATCTCACCTGTGTCTGGTGTTTCATGACCTGGAAATGGGGCTTTATGTTGTTCTACTACTCTCGAAGCTACAAACGACAGTACTTGGACGTCTACTCCATTGTAAAGGGAGAGAACTCCTGTAATGACGAGTCTGGTCCACTACTTTCTGATTAACTTAGGTATGCTAATTGTAAAATTCAAATACATTTTGATAACATTCTTGAAAAGATCTTTACCATGTGCTGAACTACTTATATACTTGCAAGTGGTTGGGTTGGCACGGGTGCATTTTGCTTAGAAGCAACAGGAACTTGATAATGTGATGTCTAGTAGTCTTTATTGCACACTGTCCTGTAAGTGTCCTGTCTGTATCTTGTGTGATGCCGCAGTGTTTTATAGGGTGGATGGAGGGTGTCTGGTTCCATGTTGATTCAAAGATTTGTTCTTTGAAGTAGCAGGAATGCAACTTGTGGTGCTCAGTTGGTTCATTGCGATATGACTGAAATAATGTTGAAAGCTAGTTTAAATCCTATTCACTCACTCACCTTATACTTGCATGTATCTCTCATAATAATGTTAAAGTTTGAGTATGTCAGACATGAAGAGAGGGGCTACACTATACTCAACCAGCTTGATTAAATTCGTACATTCTGCCAGCCTTATTGCTGGTGACTAACTCCTCACCCATACAGTCAGTCATAAACCCCAGTCTGGATTATCTTATCCCAGAATACCTTAGCTGATGAGAAACACACAACACATACAGTCCGGCATAGACCCCAGTCTACAGGCCAGAATATTTCACGGTAACGATTGTTCCGTTTCTGTGTCAATTCTGTCGAAGAAAAAACACAGAAGAGATCTATCTTTTCCCACTCACTATTATGCTCTGAATAAACGTGGTGTGCTTATGGTAGTTTCCTCACTCACTATATTTGTTTCATACTGACCGAAAAAGGTATTCCAATAAGTATGAAATCACTGTATTATATCGCTAACTTCGGGGAAACATTCAGGATTTTTATGCGATAAACATCACCAGTTGTTGTGGTCAGGATTTCCTCAATCGTTTGTGGATCAGTGTAAGTGCTAGCTTGTCTTGTGCGCGTCGTCTCCCAGAAATTTCCCTGCCCTAACGCGTGGTGAGCGTGCAGTCAACTTGTGGGAAATGTCAAAGTTTCACATGCATTTATATTATAGTTCTGTTGCTCATGGGGGAATTGGTTTCCCCAAAAAACGTTTAGAAAATGTTCGTTCAGTGTTGACTTTGATCCAGAAACGGACAATAATGGGAACATTTCAATTCTGCGCTACAAAGTGTGCACGACACAAACTATACGACAAAACTCGTGGCCCCCAATGGAGTTCAATTTTCAACTATGCTGACCGAATCACTTACAAACCTCTGTAAAGTAAATATCCCTTAATTCTTCAAATACCTTACAGCCATGATTAGAAATTTTCACAATTTTATAAAAGACAAAACTGACAAATGAAAACAGAACAATTCAAACAACTTCATTTTGTGATACTTATTGAAAAAAAAAGGTTTCCATACAATTATTTCACGGAATCTAAAATTGCTTTCCAAAGGGTTCCCATAGATAGAATACATAGAACCGAAAAAAAGTTTCCGACCATTCAGGAAATATTCTGGCCTGGTCCACCTATTTCAACTACATGATGACAATCATTCCACCCATACAGTCAGTCATAGACACCAGTTTATCTTAGCTGGTGACTAACACACATCACATACAGTCAGTCATAGATACCTACCTTAACTCCTGACTAACACGCTTCCCATACAATCAGTCATAGACACCAGTCTAGTTTATCTTGGCTAGTGTCTAACACCCGACCCATACAGTCAGTCATATACACCAGTCTACCTATCTTAGCTGGTAACTAACACACAACATAGTCAGTCAGTCATAGACACCAGTCTACCCATCTTAGCTTGCAACTACATGTAACACACAACACACATTCACCCATAGACCCCCGTCCCTTTGTCTTAGCTGCTTAGCATACAGGTAGACGACCCTAGTCTACCTATCTTAGCTAGTGACTAATACACAACACATACAGTCAGTCATAGGCCCCAGTCTACTTATCTTAGCTGGTGACTAACACACAACACATAAGTCAGTCATAGACTCAAGTTTACTCGCTCTTAGCTGGTGACTCACTCACTCACTCACTCACTCACTCACCCAGTCTACATATTTGAGGTGGTGACTAACATTCCACCCATACAGCTAGTCATAGATACCAGTCTACCTATCTTAGCTTGTGACTAACACACAACACACATTCACTCATAGACAGCCCTTAACTCTTTGTCTTAGCTGCTTACCTTATCTTGACAAATACTGGCAGACATAGACCCCAGTCTACTTATCTTAGCTGGTGACTAACACACCACCCATCAGTCAGTGATAGACACCAGTCTACCTATCTTAGCTTGTGACTAACAAACACATAGTCTGCCATAGACCCAAATCTGCTTATCTTATCTGGTAACTAACAGACAACACAGTTAGTCAGCCCCGTGGGGCTTCCGGGGATTGACCTGGGATGTCGTTGTGCACACCGCAGGTCATGGTAAGAATAGGCCTCAGCTCCTCAGACAGCTTGTCGTACGAGGCGACTGAGGCACCCGTTTGGTTCCTGGGTGTGAAAAGGAATAGGACCCCACCCGTGTGGTTCCCGGGTGTGAAAAAGACTAGGACCCAACGTCGTGATATGACTGAAATATAGTTGAAAGCGACGTTAAATCATATTCACTCACAGTTAGTCATAGACCCCAGTTTACCTATCTTAGCTGGTGACTATCGCACAACACCTACTAGTCTTAGACCCCAGTCTACCTATCTTAGATGGTGATTAATACACAACAGATACAGTCAGTCATAGATACCAGTCTACCTATCGTAGCTTTTGACTAACACACAACCCATACAGTCAGTCACAGACCCCAGTGTACCTATCTTAGCTGGTGACCAACGCACAACACATACAGTCAATGATAGACACCAGTCTAGCTATCTTAGTTGGTGACTAATGCCCAACACATAGTCAGTCATAGACACCAGTCTTCCTTATCTTATATGGTGACTAACAAACAACACATACGTACATTCGGCCATAGACACTAATCTATCTATCTTAACTCATGAAATACACAACACATACAGTCAGTTACAGACCTCTGACCAGAATAAGAGTAATATTTTCTTTGTGTGTATCATGTACCAGTTGAAGTCACAACTGATCTCCTCATACTGCCTGTAGAATGGTCCTAGCATCATTACTGACATCATTACAATCAATCATAAATGTGTTGATTTACCTCCTGCCATTATCATAATACTGTAAATGGGGCATGATGGGCATTTGAAATTTGTTGTAAATTATTCAACCAATGTGCGATATAATTCTTGTTTTATTTTGTAGGATTTCCATTTCAGTAAGCACAAATTCAGCCCGGCTCGTGTCAAATGATAATTAGTCTCATCCACCGTAATCTGTTACATGACTAACCGTCCAGTATGTATTGGATTGAGTGATATTGTATTTATAGCTATATATTCTTTATATAGGCTCCATGTAGATATTTGATATCTGCGAAACCCAACAATTTGCACATGAAATCGTGTCCATGTTAAAGTGCACCCTCTTCACAGAATTTTATATCTTGCCTGCCATGATATTCTAGAAGAAAACTTACAACTGGCCTTGTTACTGAAGACACTTTCTTTTATGAATAAATACTCCGGAAAGCAGGTCTCCAAACAAAAATAAAGTCTGTGATGAAACGGGGAAAATTCTTATGACAGGATGAAATGTAATGATGAAAATTCCTGATTTATGTGTGTGATCAAATTTATTGAAACTTTCCTACATGTGTCTTGAAGTTGGATGTAATACATTTATAATATTTTATAATTAATATATCAGTTATAATTAATGGGGGATGATCATGTCACAATTGGTTCAAATAACAGAGTTGAGTGAAAGGGCATTAAACATCGTTAATGATTTAGATCAGTATCGTGTGGCATCTTTGAATTTCCCTTTCTTATTAGGCATTCTCATGGATGGGAAGCACTGTGTTTTTAAAAGCTGTTATATTCACATAGAAATATTTAGATGATTTGTTAAGCAGAGTGTATTTTTATGGCTGTTATCTACTTGAACATGATTCAGGATAATCAAGCAAATGATTAGACGTTTTGATGTTGTACACTACCAGTTGCTCTATCTA
Organism: Hanleya hanleyi; assembly: GCA_036873755.1. NCBI lineage: Eukaryota > Metazoa > Mollusca > Polyplacophora > Lepidopleurida > Hanleyidae > Hanleya > Hanleya hanleyi. Next base: position 15,207 of record JAVTVY010023642.1, read on the forward strand.
GATATCCTTTGATGATTCAGACTAATGTCACCACTTCTGTGTGTTCTTCTTTAGAGCTGATCATGTACATGTACCGGGCAATGAGTTGGGATCCATAAATGAGCAAGGTTATGATGTAAGACTTCCCATTGCAAAGTTAGTAAATATCCTGGACAAAAGACTGACGATATGTCTTGCAGCAGATCCTTTGTTAATTATATTTTGTTAGTCTTAATCAGTGTTTTGCCATGGAGTGTATATGTACATGTAAATCTTTGTCAGATGATGATTGTTGCAGAATTTCAGTATGATGCTATCATGGACCATCCGAGATCTTGCTCATCTTTATTATCATCTTCCATGTTATTATAGAACAAATACCAAATGATGTCACCTTCGGTATGGTAATTCCGCTAATAATTTGATTACCGGAAGTGCCGCAGCGAAAATGGCTTGTATCTGTAAATAATCTTGATGGCACCAGCTACAATGTGTCACATTTTGTCATTATATGAATTTTCTTTAATTTGATACTTTTCTCTGTGTTTGAAAAGTGAACTTCCTATGATTGAATTATTAGGGAAATTACCGTAGTCTCCTTTCGATTGTGTACACTGATGTGTTGGACGATCGAAAAATCTGAGTTTTCTCACTGGAACTGTATTTTCCTTCATTTTTATGAAGACTGCTTCAGGTGATATCAGAATCTGAACTTGAGAAAATATAAATTAATCGGATATGGTATTCAGAGGGAATTATTTGGTGTTGGATTTGATAATTTAATGTATATTTGCAGAACAAGTTAATTTAGTGAAGTTCTGCAGTCAATTTTGAACTTCTGTTGACCAATGAACTTTTTCTGACATATGTCATTCTCCTGGCATCAGATTGTCTATTGATAATTTGTTAGACACACCCTTCAATTGTTTTTTGGCTGAAAAAGGTGCATCCTCATGAGTTAGTGTATCCATCGGCCTGTACGAGACTGTATAATATAGGCAATGACTCCAGAACCCCCTTTAAATCATCAAAAAGGTCGAGGTATAACCTTCTGTGAGGATTAATGATTTACCTGGGCTTTTGCAGATGAAAAAGGTGGCATGCAGTGACTATGTATGGATCTCAGCCAATCAACCATAACCAGGGTTACGATATCACAGCTAAAATGGATACTGTAATGTAGGCTCTTTCAAATACTTCAGCATCCATTTTAGTTCCACAAGATATAGCGCATGCATTTTCTATTGCTATTTTAATTCTCGATCGCTTCATATGTATGAACGCTTTCTGTGTCTATCGCGATCGATAAAGTCAATGTAGAGGACCAATCAGAGGTTACCTGGAGGATTAATCAGAGGCTATAATGAGGACATTCGAAGGTTACACCTCTGACAATGACAGAATGTGCCATGTTAATATCAGCCATAATGAACAGTGTCATCCAATATAAATCATACATATAATCATCAAAGTATAACAGATAAACTTCACCAAAATACAAATGGTGTGATGATCTGATGCCTGGTTTTATAATTTGTGTACATGAGGCACATGTACACAAACTTTTTGCATTTTCGGCTTGCTTATGTAAATATTAAGTTTCAGCATCAATATTTTGATTATTAACAAGTGCTAAGTACTATTGAATATATCATATTGTTGACTCTTTGATGTCAACTGTGGTTTCAGAATGTGATGTTGGAGTTGAGACTGATTGAACTCCTGAATGTTAAAAATAACATGTATCTGATTTGTTTCTGTACATAGCATGTGAAATTCATAAATATTTTTGGTGCAAATTTTTGAAATATGTATTTGGTTTGTATTTGACAATTACAAATATTATGTTGAATTTTTAAATAACATCTTGTAACAAGTTCTTATCTTTGATATTTGACAACCGTGGACATTTTCATTATCTAACATATTATCATGCAAGTTATGTTTGCAATACATGTACTTTTCCTGATTGTTAAACCTCTAAAAACGACAATTTTATTGGGGGAAAATATATATTGTGAACTATTTTCCATAGCCTTGGGTAGCATGGTGCAAATATATTCATATTGTGATAATTGTATTTTTAAAAACACCTTGAACAGGAATCATTCGGATATTAGAACTTCTCATGTTAAGAATATTTTATAATAAATATATTTTACAGTTTCAGTTTGCTTTTTTCTTCTTATTTATTATTTTCTGTGTTCAGCAAGACCCGTAACATTATTGCTGCCATATGATTGATTCAGTAACTGTGAAGATAGACCTACAGTCAGCTATTGTATCTGAAAGGAATACAAAACCCTTGAAAAAAGTATGTAGTAAATGAAAGAATAGTTCCATCACTGTCCAAAAGTATTTTTTATTTATTTTTCCGTAATTTTTTCAGCTGAGCAAAAAGCCGATAAACTTTGGATGGTGGCCTGTAAGTGCTATTCCTCATTATTCTTTTTGATATTTCTCGATGTTATAATTTTTCATTAATCAAATGTACTGCGATACACACTGTAATATGGACTGGGGGGGAGGGGTCACGTGGACCTCCCCAGAGGTATCTCTGATGAGCCATGCATCTCACAAGTCGATCAGTTCAATAGTTCTTCAGTTGCAGTCTGAACAAGATCCAACTGCTGACAATACAAGATGGTTGATGGCCACCACCTTGGATTACACTGGTAATTGAAAGCATTCCCAACCGACCTCTCACCGATGTCAAGACACTCTCCAAGTTTGAAGTCGGTCAGTACAATCATTCTTAATTTATTGCCGGGACAAGATCCAAGCACTTAAAATTCAAGATGGCTGACAGTGGCCATCTTGAATTAGGCAGGCAATTGAAAAGCAATCCCACCCATCCTTTCATCGATGTCAAGCCACTCCAAGTTTGAAGTCAATCGGTTCAATCGTTCAAGTTATTGTCTGGACAAGATCCAACTGCTGAAAATCCAAGATGGTTGGTGGCCATCTTGGATTATACAGGTACCGGTAATTGAGAAGCAATCCCAGCTGTCCTCTCGCCGATGTCAATTCACTCTCCATTAGTTTGTCGGTTGGTTCAATAGTTCTCACGTTATTTGTCAGACAAGAATGTGTAATGGTCCAACTGCTGACAATGCAAATGGATTACACAGGTAACTGAAAAGCAATCCATACCGTCCTCTCAGACCAATGTCCAGGCACTTCCGAGTTCGAGGTCATCAGTTCAATAGTTCTTGAGTTAACGGATTGACAGAACGACAAAGACATCTGATGTTTCGGAGTCAACTTATGTGGCGGGGAACAAAAAGACCTCCTACATTAATAAGATGGACAAACTACCATATCAACAGTCCATTCACAATATATCCCGCGAATTCTCCATTCCCACTTTAATTCTTAGAAAAAAGATTCGCCCTGGTACACTGTGCAGGTATTCCAGCTAGATTTATGCTTCGTACCTTTTTCCTTCACTTCCTATGGCTACAGTATGGAGAACATTTTAAATCGGTGATAACAACTGTTAAAGACTTGCCAAGATTATCATTGAAGCATAATAGTCCTTTCTTGAAACGGTGAGATAATTTCGTGCATATTTACACCAGTTATCTAGAGTCAAAAATCTGCTCCATGCTGTATATATAGACGAGAGGAAGATTACGAATCATAACTGGGAATCACATGTCCAGGCACCTGTTGACTTGCAGGGGCACACCTATTGTCTAAGAACTGGAAAAGGAGGATTCTGATTGGCTCACATGACCAAACATTTTTATCCCATCGGCATGGCATCCTGTCGTTATGCTATATCTTTCTAGAAGGCTGGCTGGATGGATGATGACATTAACCTCTAGAAGCTGAACCGTTCCAGCTAGAGACTTCAAATTTGATATACAGCAATACTTTTTATACGCCCGCCAAAAGGCGGACGTATTATGTGATGGCGGTTTCCGTCCGTCGTGTCCGGTCTATATCTGGGACAGTTTTCTATCTACAGTTCTAATTTTTGGTGAGTGGATACCCTATGGGGAGACGATGTGTCGCATACCAAAATGAAGGTCAAGGTCAGAGGTCAAAGGTCACAGGTCACTGGCCTAAAAAACAGGAAATCACTGAAGTGTTCGTGTCCGGTTTATATCTGTGAACGTTTTCTATCCACAGTTGCAATTTTTTTGTGAGTGGATACCCTAGGTGGAGACAATGTGTCGCGTACCAAAATTCAGGTCGTGGTCGGAGGTCAAAGGTCACTTTTGCCTAAAATCAGGAAATCATTGATCGTTGACAGTTTTCTATCTACAGTTCTAATTTTTGGTGAGTGGATGCCCTAGGGGGAACGATATGTTGCATACCAAATGTAGGTCGAGGTCAGAGGTCAAAGGTCAGTGTGATCGAAAAATCAGGAAATCATTAAAAATTTCTAATTTTTTGTGAGTGGATTCAATAGAGGGAAATGAAGTCTCGCACACCAAAATATAGGTCAAGGTCAAAGGTCACTGTGTCCCCAAAATCAGGAAATTATTAAAAATAACATTTTTTTATATCAGTAGATACATTAGGGGGACACGATGTGTCACAAATTAAAATGTAGGTCAAGGTCAAAGGTCAAGGTCACTGTGACTCCAAAATCGTGAAATTGTTAAAAATCATAAAATCGTGATTTTTTTAGTCCGTTGAGAAATTACGGGGAGTCGTTTTGTCATGTACCAAAATTTAGATCCAGGTCAATAATCAAGGTCACTGTGACCCCAGAATCAAGGTCAAAGGTCAGTGTGACCTAAAAATCAGGAAATCATCAAAAGATTACTATTTTTTTGTGAGTGGATTCAATAGGGGAAATGAAGTGTCGCACACCAAGAATTAGGTCAAGTTCAAAGGTCAAGGTCACTGACCCCAAAATTGTGAAATTGTTAAAAATCATGATTTTTGTGTCCATTGAGAAATTACGGGGAGACGGTTTGTCATGTACCAAAATTTGGGTCAAGGTCAATAGTCAAGGTCACTAGGACTGCGGAATCAAGAAATCTTTAAACATTATTTTTTTGTGCCAGTAAATACATTAGGGGGACATGATGTGTCATGTACCAAAATGTAGGTCAAGGCCGAGCATCCGGTTACTGTGACCCCCAAAATCATGAAATTCATAAAAATCATGTTTTTTTGGTGTCTACTGATACATTGACGGAAGACGATGTGTCTTGTACCAAAATTTAGGTCAAGGTCAAAGGTCAAGGTCACTGTGACCCCAAAATCAGGAAATCATTCAAAGTAACTTTTTTTCTGCCAGTTTATACATTAGAGGGACATGATGTGTTGCATATCAAAATGTGGGTCCAAGGTCAAGGTCACTGTGACCCCAAAATCAAGAAATCATTAAAAGTCACATTTTCATATGCCTGTCAAAGACGAGGCCGTGTAATGCGATGTTGGGATCTGTCTATTTATCCAATAACATTTGTTGTCCATGCAATATGTCTAGTTTCAAGGTATGAATTGTTACTAAATTTTGAGTATACCTTACTCGCATGGCAAAGAGGAGCCATACATTTTGAGATCAATTTGTCAAAGGTCAAGGTCACAGTCTTCCCAAAACTGAATCAGTTTTAGCTGACTATATGTGTTAGGTTGGAATATTCAGAGTTCTCTCCCCTACATGTATATGGCAGTTATCCTGTGGAGTTTTCTCCCATGTTTGAAACAGCTGCATTTAGTTAAACTGTTGTGAAATAAAAACCATAAATTGACTAATTTATGAGTTTCATACCTGTTTATTAACTCGAAGAACAAAGGTTTACTTCATCACTTTCTTCTTCTTTCATGAAAAATTATCTCGACTGAAAGGAAACTACTATTTTCTTGTGATTGACTATTGTCGATTTCAGTGTGGGATATGTGAGCTCTCGGCTCTTGCTTCAAGGTCAACTAGTTAACAAGAGTTGAGCTCATTTTAGTTTATCATTCAATAGAAGATGTGATATATGTTACATTCTCAGGCACAAAATTGTAGACCTTTCTCTGGACTGCTACATGTAGTTATCAATTGCAATCAAGGCTATTAAACAACCTTGAAATTTGGACCAATGTAATTCCAGATATATGGGCGTATATTGAAGCCCCTTGGGCTCTTGTTGAGGTTTCCAATGAAACAATAATTACCTAAGCTATCCATAAAAGGACTGATTTATGAAGCCATACTATTGCAGCTAGACTTCAAATTTGGTATACAGCATTATCGGATGGAAAGGTACAAGCCTATCGAAATTGGGAACATTACAATGATTAGAGCATTTCCACAAAATGGATGCTCTTATGTTTTCATGAGAAATAGCTCCACCGGATCTGCCGCCGCGGCGATTTTAAACGTGAAAATCTCTGAAACCGTTAAATATTTTCGGGTCAGACTTTGTGTGCTATCTCTTTAGGCCTGGGAAATTTGTCTGGTTGTGTTCTGATAGCTGCTGCTTACCACTAGGTGGCGTTGTGGTCAGAGCATAGGTAAACCTTTCTGTGATGATTTCGTCTGAACAGCTTGTCTGATTTCTTTGAAATTTTATTACAAATGTCTTGAAGGATAGGCAATGTGCTGAAAAGGTTTTGGTGAAGCTGGCATAATTTTTAAGGCAAGTATTTTAAGTCTCAAAAAAAGAAGTTTTTCGTGAAATGAAAATTTACCAATCCGCTTGGAGAAATATTTAAAAACTGTTCTATTCTAGGTTGCCAAGCATAAATATAGGATTGCCGACATGATAATTCCCTTTCAGTGCGAACCAAATTGTCATTTAAATGAAAAATTTCAATTATCTGACTTATCAAAACCGCTTCATAACCATTATCATGATTAAATTTGTGTTTTTCAATAACTCTTTTGTGCCTTCTCCCTAGGGCTTTAGATTTCACTGGCTTGTTTTTCATGGTATTTGGTCATCACTAGGTGGCACTATAGACTTGAATTCAGGGAAACATGTGTAACATGATATCTTCTAAACAACTTGTTTGATTTCCATGAAATTTGGGTATAATGATCTTGCAAGATAGGCAAAGGACTGACAAGATTTTGGTGGTGTTGGCAAACTCATGGAGGCGCATTTTTGCATCTCAAAATAAGATTTTTTTTCTTCACAAAAATGGAAATTTGCTTGTTTGAATCAGGGAAAAGTAATTCTAAATTGCCTAACATGAATAAAACATTTCCAATGACACGGTTGTAATTCACAGCTCTTGTAAGCCAAATGGCCATTTTTATTTTTGAGATCTGGCGTTCGCCAGAGGCTCTTTAGAATGCTGTAGGGAAATGGACAAAAGTGCAAACCGACTCACGGGATAGCCTTACGCTGCATGAAAGTAGTTCCACAGAGATGAGTTTTGGGGATCCTCAGTGGTTGAAAGGCTTTTGTTTGTCTATATTTAGTCACTAATAGTCACTTGGCATATATTTGATCCCTTATCTGCATTAAATATTACTCTGTTCATTGTTTTCCCACAAAATTTGAGATTAATGCGCTCTAAAGTATGGCAGACTGGTATCATCACTTTACCAAAGCTTGGACTCTGCTGAGAAAATTATACAGTTTAGCTGGTTAGGTGTGAGAGATGCTCTACCATAGCAGCCAACCTGGCCATCATTGTCTCATTATCACCTTTGCAGGCCACTGTTTGCTTTTCTCACAAGAGCAAGCTGCAACATATCTTATAATCTTTTCCTATCTTGTACTCCACCAGTCAACCTGTGGGATATCCAGAAAGTGTAATACATGTCTTGTCTTATCCTAACTTGTGACATAACCATCATCAACCTTGATGTCCAGCCCTTCTCACTCATAACACTAAATCAATCTCTATTTACCCCTATGTATAATCTCTCTTATTTACCCCTAGGTACATGTATGTTCTGTACAAACTGACCTTAATCCCCTTTTAGGTCTAGACTTCATTCCACTGGCCCCTTTCTCCATCGAATTCTCAACAGGTCAGTTTGCAGTTTCAACGCAACACCAACAATACCATGTTAAAGTAGGTATCATATTGCTTTCTTTATGCTGGTTAAATTAACATAGTGGTCATGGTGTTCATCAGGAATCCCGAACTGAGGTATTGGAGATAAAGAGCAAAATTCAGCTATTTTGGTTGAGTCAAGGTTGGATGAGCACCTACTGTAGTGTCTAATTGGACGGAAATTAATTGGGTAACACATGGTTAGCGTAACGTGTGCAACTTCCCTCATTATAGGACTACCTTTCATTGTTCCCACAGATCAATTTCACATAAACTATAATGAAGTTGAATATACCAAAGAAAGGCAGTCCTAGGATAAAAGTAACTCCGAAAATGGAAGTCATTGTGATATAATATTCTATATTTCGGCTTCCATTTTCGGAGTTACTTTTATCCTAGGACTGCCTTTCTTTGGTATATTCAATTTCATTATGTCGGTACCTTTTAAGAACGGCCGTTCGCGCCATAAATCCAAACGTTTAATAAATTTAAACGTTTAACTTGCACGAACCAATCAGATGTCATGAATTGACATTTGGAAGACGTCCAATACTTTAGACGTTTCCTGTCGAAAGGCAAATGTTTCCAGTAGTAATATTCGAGACGTTTCCGGTTTAAGGGAAATCTTTTTTATTGCTGCCGCTTATGTTCAAACCTCAACATCAACACGTGTCCACTGGCAAAACGTTTCCGCTATGTAGTCTGTTTGAACCAATCAAAATAACCCTTACAAATATTCGCACATATTGTATTCCTCATGCCCACTGTGCATCATGTCCTGCGCAAATTGTCCCGGTGCCAAACATATTCTCCAAAACCTAATCTGTAAGAACGGTTTTCATTGGTTAAAATACACTACATGCCGGAAACGTTTGCCAGTGGAGATTTGCACGTGTTGGTGTAGATGTTGGAATACACGCGGCCCAAATAAAAAATCTGATTGGATGATCACAACCGGAAACGTTCTCCTTTTAACCGGAAACCTTTAAAAGACCGAATTTTTCTTTTGACAGGAAACGTCTGAAGTCGCGAATTTACAACTGGAAACGTTTGCTTTTTAACAGGAAAATATCAGTTCATAACATCTGATTGCTTGGTTCAAGTTTAAAAGTTTAAACTTTTTCAATTTTTAAACGTTTAAGAAGTTAAAACGGTTAAAGGATGCGTTTATGGCTCGAACGGCCCTTCATATACCTTGTCACAGGATGTAACTTGTGATTGCGTTTTAGCCACATACATTCGTGCCTGGTGCCACCTGTGCCTAACTTGAAATTAAATATATAATTGTGCGTTTATTTCAACACAAACTTATCCCCCAATAACCCAGCTACCAGATCTCATCAAAGCCCATAGGCTCTAGTTATTTTTTTTTAATACGTGAAATTCTCAGGACTTCGTCCAATATCTACATTCCCAGGCCAGATCTGGGGATTTTGCTTCATCATGTAGTTTCGTGATATTTGTTCATCATTGGGTAGCACTATTGACTGTAAACATATACAGTACAATTTATTGGCTCTTCAAGAAGTTTATTATTGTGACAGGAACACAACTGGGCTGGGTGGTGCTTAGTTGGTTCGTCGTGATCTAGCTGAAATATTGTTGAAAGCGACGTTAAATTCTATTCTCTCAATCACATATTATTGTGATCTTGTTAGACGAAGGATTTCAAAGAATTGACCTCTCATATGGATTTCGTGACCCATCAACATAATGCTTTATTTATATTCCATTATGCATTCTTTTTTTACAATTCATAATTTTATTCCTATGAAGTAGGCTCTCATTTGCAAATTGTCCGGTAATGAGTAAGTCCATTTGGCATGAACGTGCATTAGGGGACTGTTACCGACAAGTTCTGAGCTGATCTACTTTTGATGAAAATTTGACCTACTTAGGTGACCTATAACATTACGCTTGGACACCCAAGTCATCTTCCTCACCCTACTTTGTAGGTCCTGTGATGTTAGTCACACTACTCATGTTAACATTATACATGTAGTTTAAAAATGGATTGAAAGGTCAGTGGTGCTGCTAGCACTGGCAAAAATGTGGCAGTGCTGCTAGCACTGGCATATATGTGGCAGTGGGTTTTTTTTTACACCTAAATATATCTAAATCCAGGTTAAATCAGACCCTGCTTACACACAGAAATGCTAATATGCAGTCAGAGAAAATAATCTGCCATCTACTGTATGAAGAATTGCAAGGATTTAAGCTTGAAATCATGACATTTTGGTCAAATTGACATACTGTAACACTGATATTCTCCCTTACATTGCAGTCCTCCACTATCAGGCCTAGGCCTACATAGTGTATGCCTGTATGTTGTCCATTCAAGTGATAAATCTGAAGTGGTGGACTAATTGCATGCACTTAATATAAGGGCACTAGTGCTTGTGTTAACAAAGTAAACAGAATCAGTGCTACTTCTCTCTCCAATACTGATAACAATAAATTTGATCCTGTTCAGCGGTATGGTTATCCCAATTACACTTTTAGTATCCAGTGGCTGTGATGATCGAAGCCCTTGGACTCCAAATGTCTGGAGAAGCATTCTAGCCAATTTTCAATGAGTAAAACACAAATTATCACTTCGTTAATGCTCATTTGTTTTTTGTTTTTGTGTGAAGATCCTCAGAATTTACTGGAAACTTGAGAGATGAAATGGCACATACATGTACCATTGCATTTTGACAGCATAGTTATACAACTGTTAACTATTTTTTAGACTGAAAAAGGGGAAATTTTTTTGAAGTGGAACTTCTACATTCCTGCTATATGGCACGTCTCACCTGGGAAATTTTAATATATAATTTAAGTAAAATGTTTTGTTCTGGTGCATTTTGACAGAATATTTAGACTTTGAAGATAATATGTAATGATGTCTCAAATGGAACGGAATTGTCCAGCCCCATGGGGCTTCAGAGGATTGACCTGGGATGTCGTTGTGCACACCGCAGGTCATGGTAAGAATAGGCCTCAGCTCCACATACAGCTTGTTGTAAGAGGAGACTAACTGAGGCACCCGTGGGGTTCCCGGGTGTGAAAAGGAATAGGACCCCACCCGTGTGGTTCCCGGGTGTGAAAAGGAATAGGACCCAATGTCGTGATAGGACTGGAATATAGTTGAAAGCGACGTTAAATCATATTCACTCATTCACTGAATTGTCCATGTCATCTGTCTGTCCGTCCATCTGTCTGTTCATCTTTCTGGTCATACCACATATTCAGATGGTGATAGATCAGAAGCCTTATGAAAATGACTGACCTTCACCTGTTTTATCAAGGTTAAATGTAGCATTAGCAGTAATTTTTAAAGAAGCAGGCATGGGAATTATTACCACTGAAAAAATCTGAAATCTACTGCAAAAAGTCTGAAATATTCCATCCCCTATCAGGAATATGACATTTTTGGGCATTTCAGACAGAACTGACAAATTTTTATTTTTCAACATTTTGATGAAAAAGTCTTAAATCAGCCTATTGAAGGAAAATTTCCTGAAGTAGTGAAGATAGAATCTCCAAATTCATAATACATGTGCAATTGGACTAGAAGCCTATCCCCGTTGACTAAACCTATTTTTTCAAGGTTATACACTTTATCATTTGCGTACACTTCGCCATCCATAAGATGGCTTGTGAATCGTGTGTCTCCATTATCGCGGAGTGATATCCGGTATATTACCGGATTCTGTTCGGCCTTCATCCGGCGGAGAACAGACTCGGTAAATCTGATAAATTACAGATTTTCACACCACTGCTGAACCAGATATTGCCTGGACTTACAAAATATATAGGTATGAATAACTTTCGTATCATACAAGAGGTGTGGTGGATCTGTGATTTTGAACAAGTAGGACATCACATGACTCGAAAATGGCGAGTTACGTCGGTAGACTTTTGCTGATTGGCTGACGAAGTCACGTGGTATTGATTTCTGGAAATTCCCTCTTCCAGTTGCCGAAAGTAGGCTGACAATGGATACACACGATCCCAGGGTTAGTCTTACCGCGTATAGATGACCGAGATGGTTACAGGTTGATACTTTATGATACAACCTGAAATATAGCTTGGCTTTCTAAATTAATACCACATATGCAACTGATGATGGACCCGGAGTGCATGAATATGACCGACGTCAAAAACTATGTTAAGTCACATACTTTAAATTGCCAACAAACACTTCAAATCTAACATTCTCATCATTGTTGTGGTTGTTCGCGTGTGTTGCAACAGCCTCATGCTTCAACAGTTACCATGCCATATTGGCTGAACTGGTGAAACATCCACCATTTCCAAGCTCTGACATACCACATCACTGTCAGAATATGGATTTCAGGACACAGTGCTAGATCACACAGCCTAGGAAGGTTCCTGATTTATGTTTACTGTCTTTGTTGCCTAAGTACTATTAGCAGCATTGCTTCAATGCATTTTGCGGAGAAGCAACAGGAACTTTATAATGTGATGTTTAGCACTGTAATATCACTTGCCTTTTTGCACTATGTAACCAACCTGTCTGTCTTATAGGGTGGATGGAGGTGGGCTCCATGCACAGGAACGCTGGGTGATGCTTAGTTGGTTCGTCATGATATAGCTGAAATATTGTTGAAAGCGACGTAAAATTCTATTCACTCACTGTCAGCAGCCTTTAACAACAACAGTTCGCTGACTTCCAGTTGTCATTTTTATTTGCCGGCATTGTTTCAGATAGAACACAACAGCGTATTTCATACAATCAGGAATGAAAAAAAAAGGTTGAAATCTTAATGTTCTAACTTTCGTAGAGAATTTTTTTTATATTTTTATTCTGATATTCAATTTTTTAATGTCGGCACAAAATTAAGTTGGTGTTGCCTCACAATGGGTTTCGCCCATTGGTAAAGACATCCCTTCTCAGAGGCAGGGATAATTCCCGTTTGCTCATCCTTCATGGGTATATGCCCCACCCTGTCCCATCCTTAAAAAAATTGCCACACCCAATAGAGGGTGTGCCCATTTTAGGGAGATCTAAAGCCCTGTAAGTACCAATTTTTGTGTTACACATGTGATCGGGGAAATGCTCTTGTCCCGTGTTTCACACGAGCTTTTATTTTTTTTGTGGTTTCCATAGCAATATAATTTTAAAATATCCATATTACGACAACTCAATATAAGTCACTTTGTTGCAGCTATACAATCAGGATGTGGATTCTCTTCCAATTAGTTAGTACAGTATATCACGTTGGGTACACCAGTTCTCGTCAGATCACCAAGTTAAGCAACATTGAGCTCAGTCAATACTTGGATGGGTGACCGGGTGCTGTACTGGCTGGGCTTATCAGTGTTCAGGATAATAGAAACTGTGGCACATGTAGGCACCATCATATGACTGAAAAAATGTTGAAAACGATGTTAAATCCTACTCACTCAATCAGTGGTAGGCCTATGTGGTTACCTTGATGCAAGATGTCGCTTTCAATTGCGTTTCATCCACATGTAATCATAGCTGGCGCGAACTTAACTAAAGGTTCCGATTTGACCCTTGAGTTGCCGCTCTGGCATGAAGCTTATGCTGGGAAGTTTTATTTAGCAAAAACATGTCTCCCCCAACCTCCCTGACCTTACCTTGAGTGTGCACAGTATTTATGGGAAGGGGCTGTAAAAGTGAGTGAATAGATATAAACGTCACTTTCAACAATAATTCAGCTATATCACGACGAACCAACTAAGCACCACCCAGCCCAGTTGTGTTCCTGCTAAAGAAATCTTTAAAGCAGGTGCTGTAAAATGAATGTGGAAATAAATACCCAAAACAAAGCTCAGACGAGGCCAGCCCATAATAAAGCTAGCTTCCATCCAAGTTCTGTGAAATTCTGTCCATTACTTCTTGAGATATCTTGCAGACATTTTAGGCCTCTATAATGGAGTCACAGACGCATGAAAGCACTTACACCAAAACCTAATGAAAACCTGAGCGACGTTGAAACTACTGATTTGGCCTGGAAACAATGTTCAGTGCCCAGCATGGAAATTGAGCAACCATCAACCGAGATTCTGTGGAAAGGTACCCACAATTACCAAATTTTGCCCAAGAGGACAATTCAGCTGGACTCCAGATGGCACAAGCTGCAGGTGGATCAGCATCACGCAAGGTACCAACATACCAAATAGCATGACCAAAGGTATTGTCCGTTAACAAAATTTTAACTCCGCAAAATGCATTGAAGCAACGGAAACCTGTGTCCATTGGACACCCACCAACCACCCATGTGGCGCCACCTATAGGTGGATAGGTGCGAAAAACTCTTGATCTTGATTCGAGGTACCCACAGACAGGTTCCAGCAGTGCATTGAATAAGTGTAGCAGGATATATGCTCCGAGAATATATGGGGGTATGGGTTCACGCAAGGCTTAGTTTAGGAGATTAGGGCTCCGTCCCAAAGGATGGGAACATGCTCCCGAGGGTAGTGGATGGGTTCAATAAGTGTAGCAGGATATATGCTCCGAGAATATATGGGGTTATGGGTTCACGCAAGGCTTAGTTTAGGAGATTAGGGCTCCGTCCCCAAGGATGGGAACATGCTCCCGAGGGTAGTGGATGGGTTCAATAAGTGTAGCAGGATATATGCTCCGAGAATATATGGGGTTATGGGTTCACGCAAGGCTTAGTTTAGGAGATTAGGGCTCCGTCCCCAAGGATGGGAACATGCTCCCGAGGGTAGTGGATGGGTTCAATAAGTGTAGCAGGATATATGCTCCGAGAATATATGGGGTTATGGGTTCACGCAAGGCTTAGTTTAGGAGATTAGGGCTCCGCCCCCAAGGATGGGAACATGCTCCCGAGGGTAGTGGATGGGTTCAATAAGTGTAGCATGATATATGCTCCGAGAATATATGGGGTTATGGTATGGGTTCACGCAAGGCTTAGTTTAGGAGATCAGGGCTCAGTCCCCGGGGATGGGAACATGCTCCTGAGGGTAGTGGATGGGTTCAATAAGTGTAGCATGATGTAGGTACCCAGAATATATTCGGATTCAGAGGTCAGGTGGGGCTAAGTTCAGAAGACCCAAGTAAAGTCGAGACCCCGAGGACAGGAATAGTCCAAAACACGAGAAAACAGCAGAAAGTCCAACTGTTGGTAGTTTGACAAGAAATGATATAACTTGTAGCCCGAAAACATCGGCTAAGGATATATTTATTTTGGTCATTGTTGCTGAATAGGACCCCTTGATAGGAAAGCCACGCCCCCTTATCCTATATTCACCTATCACAGCTAGAGTTCTGAGTTAATATAACTTGATGCAACTAAGCATGCCTGCAAAGTTTCACAACATTCTGATGGTTATTTCCAAAGTATTAACACAAAACATGATTACTCAATGTTGACACCAGCCAGCTCACACATAAATCTGTAGAACAGATTCCATCGGTTCAAAAAACGGTAGTAATATCCAAGGGAACTACACATGTACCCCATAAATAACCATTTTTCAGGCTTAGATTGCTTTGTTTTTGCAACATGGTCCAGAGGTTGAAAGGTTTAAAAACAATTTCTACCCTTCTCCCTTCCAACAGTAGCCTGAACATGCCAATATGAATTTTTTTTTGTTTTGTATAAATGAAGAAAATCCTCCAGTGCATGGATGCCTGATTGTGTGATAAGTTTGTCTAATGCATTAATTGATCTGTTGCCAGTTTCCTGCGTCAGTTTCAAAAAAAAAATTTCTTCTTTTTTGGCTACCAGTCTTAAATTATTTTCTACCGGTATCCTGCAAAACGGGGACAGGGGTGATCGATTTATTGCAACTGATTGAAAAGTGGAAATTCTCAAAATATTGAGCTGAATTATCGCGTTACCCCTCAGACAACTCTGAACATTTACAAAAGAGTAGTCGCCCTTCAGAAAAAAATGAAGGCCACATGTGACGGTCTTGGAAATCCTTTCCTAGTCTACATCAGAAGTGCCAGACTTCAAATAAACAGTTGCAAGTTAGTCTGTCATAGGTCTACAGATGATACATATTGTCTTGCTACATCCATCACCGTTACCAACACACGTCAACAATGGCACATTAAGCGTTTTAGTGCGATCATTATTACAAACGGGATCTACTGAAAATTGGGGGGGATTGAATTATTACAACTTCCGATCATATTTTTCTCCATAAATCATGGGTGATCGATGATTTATAAGAGGAATTACCGTACGTAATTTTGTTTTGCAAATAGTTGTGATCATTCACCACACCCTGCATACCAAACGGCTGCTCCAACTTCCGCCGGAGGGTGAACTTCCGCCGGAGGGAAGGGCGTGAAAAATGGTTGGACAACTTGTTGATTTTTACGTTGATATGTCAGAACCATACTCTATCAACAATATCACATTGTCTCAGTCGTTAGATGGTACGTTTATTTAATTAGCTGATGTGTTTTTGAAAACGGGATAATTCTAAATAGACAATTACATCCATTAGAAGCCGAATCTAGAAACCTTTCTTAGAAAACTACATCAAATATGCATTTTATCTAATTAATCAAGAATATACCTACGATCGTTATGTATAACGAGGTTGCCTTTTAATGGTAAGATGATATTTATATGTGAAAAAGAAGAATTTCGATGATTTTAAGACGCATGAATAGGACCTGTGTGGAAGTGCCGATACAACATACGGCGGAGTGAGATCTGACTACCGCCAGTCAATAATAATATGATACAGTTACCGCCGGAGTATCTAACAGAACGCACCATTTAACGTTTAGATTTTCAAAAATAATTCCAGGAACCCTCACAGAACAGCACAAAAACTAACAAAATACGGGCGATAACTGAGAGATGATTTGCGATTTTATCGATCGGAAATTGGCTAGAATGCGTCTCCGGCCGTCTAGAACCCCAGCCTAGCCGCCCCCCAGTCTAACTAAAATCAGACCCAATCTAATCACTGTCATTGGTAGGGTCTAACCAAATCCTATCTTTATTACCCAATTTATCCATAAATCGTGTAGTTTAAACTCAATAATCTCAGAAATTGTTATTTATTACGGTACTTCTTGTTCAGAAACGCTTAATGGTGCTCTAAATAAATGCTCTCAAAAGTGTTTGAGGGTTATCCGATACCTAGACTGTATCTGACGGATACACATTCGCAACATTCTCACAGCGTCCGATTGCATACCTCATACTGTCAGAAATTTCGTTGTTTTACCGACAGGGAGACAGGGGAGAATGATTCGCCATAGAGACCGGAAAATTACAATGCTGACGAGAACACCTATAGGCCAATACACGAGTTGGCACTATGGGACGTAAATGTCGAGGATAAAATTAGTGATGATCATGGCTATGTCTGCATGGTTAACATATAGTAAAGTGGCCTGATCGTGTACATAGACAAACGCAATTAAAGATTAGATCCTCCGGCGGTAATCATATCTTCGAGACCTGCTCCTACAGCAGTATTTGTACCATATACGAACATGCATGGGCTAGAAAAACCAACATTGACCGAAGTAGATTGAACTATTTGAAATTACAAGCTATAACTTATTTGGCGTATGATACACAAATAGATTATTTTTTAAGCATCTAATCACTTATGTTGCAATATAGCTCTTCATGTCAGATAAAATGAATTGTAATTAAACATGCAGCTTCGCAAAAAGATCGAGCCCTTTAGGGTGGCACATCATTTGAGGTTGCACATCATTGGCAATGCACATATTTGAAATGACAAACATAAAAATATGGTTTCTATATCAGTGATGTTGAAGTTGGATTGAAAGAGGAACTATATTATAAAACTTGATATAAAGATTACATTTCTTTTTCAAAGTAAGCATATACAGCTCATTACGTATATGAACACGTATAGTTAGAAACAATTGACCGTGCAATTTGGACCACGTTCTTGGTGTAACTTTGTGTCATGATATGTGAATTATATAATCCCTTTTCTGACAGAGGTATTAACAGTGTAATAGTTGGAGTAGAGGTATCATTTACAGTATAGAATGGGACACCAGCCTTGTGGGTAAACCCTCACATTTGTATGCAAATAAACCAATATAATGACAAATGTTTTCAATCGTACATGTGTAAGCTACATAATAATGTGCACTGGTAAAACTGGGACACAACAAACTCAGTTTTAATTAATATAGTAAGTTAAATGTGTGGACACAAATATGGTTCGTGTAAAACCTTTATGGTAAATCATATGATGTGGAATCGACGGGTTTGATAGCAAAATCGAAGGAAATTTTGCCCTTCATTTAAGGCGACACGAAATTCAAAACTGATAGAGGTTCAGTACTGCGGGATTCCCCCGCCGGGTTATTTAATATTGTACTTCTGAAACAAACTAGAGCATAGTCTGAGGAATGCACACATTTGATCAAAATGATCAGTAAGGCTGCTTACAAGATACCCCCCGTAAGGCATAGATACATGGTGGTGGTTAACGTTTCACGAGTAAGTTGAATGGGATTGTGGCGGTGGAAATGATCAGTAAGCATGCTTACAAGATACCCCCCGGATGCACATTTGATAGAAATTGACGTGTATTTGTAGTGGAATATAAGTATACATGTTATAGTAGTTTACGGGTAAGTTCATTTAGAATGCGTTGGGTGGCAGCACGGTATGTAACTAGTTGACAATGAGACCTCGCTCGGTTGGAATGTGGTTAACGGATTGTCTATGCATGTGTCGTGACGATACTCAGATGAGTTCAATGGATTGTTCTGAAAATTGATGTTAATAATGATTGTTGTGAATGGGGTTATGCAAGCATATAGTGTTTTACCTAACTGTTGTTACCACTAGAACCACTTGAAATGGGCCGTTGCAACAGATAGGCGAATTACTGTCATCTGGATAACCACATTGAAGAGGAAAAGGAAGTAAATGGGAAGTGAAATATTAAACTTACTACGCATATGCAACATCCCAAGCTAGGTCTCATGGTATGGCAGCTACATACAACATTTGAGAAGAATCTAATCAGCCGTTGTCAAGTTATGCTCCAGAAATGGAATGTTACGGACCAACTGAGAAAATTCTGCCCATAGGTGGCGCCACCTGTAGACGCACATGCGCCAAACGCAATCCCAAGCGAGGTCCCATGGTAAGGTAGCTACATACCAAATCTGAGAGGAATCCAATTAGCTGTTGTCAAGTTATGCTCCGGAAACGAAATGTTACAGACCGACATGAGAAACTTTTGACCCTAGGTGGCGCCACCTGTAGACGCACATGCGCCAAACGCAATCCCAAGCGAGGTCTCATGGTATGGCAGCTGCATACCAAATTTGAGAGGAAACCAAGTAGCGGTTGTCAAGTTATGCTCCGGAAACGAAATGTTACGAACGGACACGAGAAACTTTTGACCCTAGGTGGCACCACCTGTAGACGCACATGCGCCAAACGCAATCCCAAGCGAGGTCTCATGGTAAGGTAGCTACATACCAAATTTGGGAGGAATCCAAGTAGCGGTTGTCAAGTTATGCTCCGGAAACGAAATGTTACAGACTGACATGAGAAGCTTTTGACCCTAGGTGGCGCCACCTGTAGACGCACATGCGCCAAACGCAATCCCAAGCGAGGTCTCATGGTAAGGTAGCTACATACCAAATTTGAGAGGAATCCAAGTAGTGGTTGTCAAGTTATGCTCCGGAAACGAAATGTTAGACGGACATAAGAAACTTTTGACCCTAGGTGGCGCCACCTGTAGACGCACATGCGCCATACGCAATCCCAAGCGAGGTCTCATGGTATGGTAGCTACATACCAAATTTGAGAGGAATCCAAGTTGCGGTTGTCAAGATATACTCCGGAAACGAAATGTTACGGACTGACATAGGAAACTTATAACCCTAGGTGGCGCCACCTGTCGACGCACATGCGCCAAACGCAATCCCAAGCGAGGTCTCATGGTATGGTAGCTGCATACCAAATTTGAGAGGAATCCGAGTAGCGGTTGTCAAGTTATGCTCCGGAAACGAAATGTTACGGACGTACAAGCTGAAACCAGTATACGCCCCCTACACTACGTGTCGGGGGGGTATAAAAATAATGTCATCAAACTATCAGCAATTACTTTAAAGGAATATACTGTAGATGATTTGTTGTGTGTGTGTGTATATATACAATGTACACTGCATCTCATACCTAATAGCACGTTAGTTTCACATACAAGCGATATAGAATTTGAAATATGAGGGTATGGGGTCGGGCAATACATTGAATAAGTGTGGAATGATGTAAGCTCCCAGAATATATGAGGGTATATGAGAGATAGAGGGTGTGGCTCTGTGCCCCCAGGGGTGAGGACATGCTCCTGGGGGTAGTGGATGGGTTGAATAAGTGTAGATGGCAGATGAGTTGAATAAGTGTATGATGATGTAAGCTCCTTGAATACATGATGGTATGGGATCTGGCGAAGCTTACTTTAAGAGATATAGGGTGGGGCTCAGTGCCCCAGGGGTGGGGACATGTTCCCTGAGGGTAGTGGATAGGTTGAGTAAGTGTAGCATGATCTAAGCTCTCAGACTATATGAGGGAATGGGGTCGGGCGAAGCTTTATCTAAGAGATAGAGGGTGGGGCTCGGTGCCCCAGGGGTGGGGACATGCTCCCCGGGGGTAGTGGATAGGTTAAATAAGTGTAGCATGATCTAAGCTCCCAGACTATATAAGGGTATGGGGTCGGGCGAAGCTTAGTTTAAGAGATAGAGGGTGAGGCTCAGTGCCCCAGGGGTGGGGACATGCTGCCCGAGGGTAGTGGATGGGTTCAGCAAGTGTAGCCAGATGCAAGCATTTGAAATATATGAAAGTTCGGGGGTCGGGCTGGTCTTAGTTTAGGAGACCTAGGTGAGACTGAGAAGCTGTGGACAAGAAAATCTTCTAAGTCCAAACCTTTAACATTTACTTGGTCCTGGGGTCCCAGGGGTGGGAACATGCTCCCCGAGGGTAAGCATCTGAAATATGAGGGTTGGGCAGGCGTTAGAATCAAACTTTAACATTTACTTGGTCCTGAGGGAAAAATTTCTAAGTCCAAAACTTTAACATTTACTTGGTCCTGCGGATAGATAGACAGATGGACATCATTGTGGCACCTATATCGAGCTTTCCGCAGCTAAAGCTACGGGCTCGATAAAAATGATACAAGGACGAGTTGAAAATTTCACACGAATTGCTAACACGTCCCCTTGAGAACATTTTCTCATTAAATTTTCGAGTAGTAAATACGTGAAAACTACCAAAAAATGAAAAATCTGAACTTACTTAGCTTCTCAAATTTGTAAGTTGGAGCAGCCGTTTGGTATGCAGGGTGTTCACATTAAAACAATAAAATATTCTGCATTGCCCCAGCAACACTTCAGAGCTGTCCATATAATTACACAATTTTCAGGGTTACCCCATACAATGGTTTCTGCTGATGACCAATGGACATATTTCAGCACAACACGGCAAGTACCCCACTGATGAAAACATGGTGTTCAAAGCAGTATGGTACCATAGCGGTACCAGAATGGACTGTTGGTTGTGTGTCCGCCCCGGTGAAGTTATGAAGTAAAGATGTGATTATTATGATACCATACCGCTATGGACACCCGCTTTTACCGGTGGGGGAACTTAAGTGTGTAGTTGTGACCCTGTGAAAAAACATTAACTCAATGAAACAGTCAAATTTCACCCTCCACAATTAGGTCAACTTTAATGGGAACTGAATTTGCCAAACTAGGAAGGTGCTGGACAACCTATCATTTCCAAATTTAGTTAAGTCTAGGCGAGTGAAATTTGACCGAGCAATCAACATTATAGTTAACTTTTGAAAGAAGAACCCAGGAACACGCTGTATCTACCTATGTGGAATATTTATTAGACTTTAGACAATAAGATGAAGTAAAAGAAAAGCCATAGAGTTACATGATCATTACGCTACGTTAGGTGAACCTGCGGACTCGACAAATACAACAACGGCAATGAAGAACGTGACGAGCCTTTGGACCGTTTCAGACCTGATCAACAGTGCACCACATAAGCGGTTAAAACTAAAAGCTGGTTAAATTTGTACATGCAGCACAAACATGAATATGTACATTGGAGCTGATGAAATATGAAACGATGGTAAAATGGAGAATTTTCTGTTGAACAACGTCAAGGGTCATCCTTTCCCCTTGAACAAGGAATATTTGATCCTACCCTCTCTGGTTTCCGCCATCAACCAGAAATATAGATGGGTGAAATGGGAGTAGGCCTACTTGTGCTGATCATGGCATAGCAAGGTTGGTTTGTCGACAAAACATCGGTCCTCATGAACATGGGTTGCTTTTATTTGTATACCTCTCCCAATGTAAACCCAAGAATGCTTTTGGTTCGTTACCATATTCGCCACTTAATGAATGGATGACCCCAAGAAGGGAAATGGATGACTTTGAAGGAGAGAATGAACTACAATTTTAAGAGACAAATGCCAATCCCATCCTTATCTGACTGGGGACAGAAATACACAAAACTGCTTTTGGAAAAGAATGGTATTTGATTCGCCAGCATTGCAGGTCAGCTGATTCAACAAAATAAAGGCCTCTGATTTCATAAATGAAATATTCCGTACTAAAACAATGACAACAATAAAGATATAAAAATAAAACTGATGCTTTTAGCAGCGTATCTGGTGTACTGTTCCCCACAATGCGTAGAATTATATTCATCCCTAGTAGGAGTTCAGTCCGAGAAGACCCCAACAAAATCACTCCAAGACAAAAATGTTCATTTCAGTTTAGGACTGCAAAAAAAATTAAAATTCTTTGCTACACTGACTTATTGTAGATAATTCCATAGTGCATCCTGAATACAAAAATGCTTGAACAGCAGCAACAAAGTGATACACAAGGAAACATTTCCCCATAACAAATTCAAGTTCATGATTTCTCATCCACGAGTTCTCTATGAATGAAAGCATATCATGCTCTTGCATGCACCACTTTTCAGATGCCAATCTGAGATCGAATGCATCACAATAGCCAAATATGAAGCAAAGATCCTACAGCATTCATGAGGCTGTTATGTTCGAGGATAGTCACGATGGTGGGACCACAAACACCTTAAGTAGTAGTCGTGTAATATTGACAAAACTGGTCTCTCATTGTGTATATATATGCACTTCCTCTTACACCAAATTTTGTAAATTGAACCACGGTATATCAACAATTATATCAAGGCCAACCGCTCCAATGCAAATGAGCTGAGTTGGTAAATTCTGAGGCATTTTGAAGCAAATTCCAAACAAGTGACAACAGCCAGGTGGATATTATAAGAATATATACATGTAGCAATGTGGAGGGATGGGTCAAACTAGCAATATGTCACTCTGCAGTACCTACCTACTTCACTTGATAATAGACTCCGATAGAATAGAAAGGACTTAGGTATGGTCAGATGAAGAAAGATGGGAGTAATTTTTCTCATGATAGATAAACTCACTCATCTATGAATCGTGAGTGGCACGATGAGCTTACTACTGTCTTTACAATACAGCGTAACTGGTGTAGGGCAAATTGAATAACCAAAACCTTAATAGAAACTGTACAGAGTTGGTCATTTTACATTCATACACGTGTATTTGCCACTGTTTGTTACAAATGTTTTCACAAGCAGATTCAAAATCTGGGACCATCCATCAACTACATAATCAACTTAAAATTTGTTTCCACCCTCTCGTTGAATGGCTCTGTATATAAACTTTTCCCTAAACCACGAGTTACAGACAGACAATATTATTAAAACACATGATCTGTATGTCACGGTTGTGAGCACAGCCACGGAATATGTATGCCAGTGGGACTGCCTTGTTCTTGGTTTGATTGGAATGACATACTGTTAGCGTGGCCATTGAGTGTGAGAGTGGTCACCATCGTGAGAGGGTTTACCCAGACCAGTCTCTAGTTTGATATTGTGTAAAGAGTTCATGTACTCGCTATGGCAACCTAGGACTTGGCCGCTGCTGTGCCCGGAGTGCTTTCCTCTTTCTTTTCGTCATCGTCCTCATTATCATTATGTGTGTGCCATGTGAGTCTCTCCTCGTAAAATGCGATCACTATCTGCGGACACTTAACATTGGCCTGTCGGGCTGGTACAAGGTCTGCCTCATCACTGTCTTTCCTGTTAAAAGTAAAATTAACAGTATTACCAACATGAATTGTCAATAGACAGACTGGCCCATAAAAAAAATAGAAATACTAATGATTTAATCGACTCAACAAATATTGGTATCAACATCAGTTCCTGAACAACAGTACCAAACTTCATGGTATCTGTCTCCTTTTCAATGTCATGTCTCAGCAAACCATTACAAGGGAGACAACTTTAGGGTAGACAGGGTTCCCACCCTTCTGGACTTGCAAGAATTACATACAATACATACAATATTTCTTTCATTCCCGATACTTGAATGCTCGCAAATGGCATGCAGTAATGTAACCAACAACATTAAAGAATTTTATTTTATCAAAGCTAATATACGAAGACTTTCCAAGACCGACAGACAAAAAAGTGGAATTTCAATTACTTTCAAGGCCTGGAAATTGGTAAAATAAAATTCAAGGGCTTCCCAGGTATTCAAGCACCCTGGGGAACTATGCTAGATGACCACAATGAGCCAGGTTGAGTAGTATTAAATACACATAGTTCAGAATTCAAATATCCTTTTATCTGTCAGCTTTCATGGTTATCAATTTGAGAACACTTGCCATTTCATGAGGAACATAAGTTCTCCACTGCTGTCTGTTGCCCCTATTATTCTTTCCGGCTGTAAACCCCTATCGAAACCCCTTGGTTTGTTGTCATCTTCCTGTAAGCATAAATACAGACTATTTTCAGTTTAAGGAGCAATATGTGACGATCAAGGTTTCACCGATATCTTTGACTGGGTTTATGCACTTTCGCTCAACTTGATATTTCCTTAGTTTTCTAAGACGGATACTGAAGTGCCGCCTATTGACAAACATACTGCAGGACTGGAAAAGAAGTTTCAAATTTCATGACTTCCAGTCCCATAGTTAAAAGATCTTCTCAGTTTTATTTGTTTATTTTTTTACTCCTTTTCATCACTTCGGTCCATGCCAAAAAGCCAGCACCAGATTACGGAGGGCAGAAGTGTTACTTCTTTAGGGAGTTTCAATCAGCCGGGATAGGGTGTGCAAGCTTGCATTCACTAGATGCACTATCCCAGCGAAGTGACTTTTCAAAAAGGGTGATTTTCATATCAGTCAACAGTAATCCCTCCAATAAATCAATCCCCCTACCAGAACTTATTACTGGTATCCGCTGATTTTTCGATCAAGTTTCCATTAAATGTGAACTCCTTGCTATCCCCATTTGTAAGAACAATGCATGTGGATGTATCATATTTCACGCCACATATGGAAATTTAAACCACGTGAGACCCCACCTGCTGTACTAGACTGACACCATTTAGTCAGTATTCTGTCTGTTGGAGAACAAGTTCTGACTGCCAAAATTCTGAGAACAATCAAGCATACTTTTTACAGTTGCAACCCTGAGAATGCATCCATCAATGCCTTTTTCGAGGACACTCCCCTTTGACCATAATCAACATGAATTGCAGGCAAGCACCTAAAAGGTGCGTGGACCCCTCAGCCTGTTTTTTTTTAGTCAAGTAGGATCAGGGCTGCATCTAGAGCCAATTTAGTTTCGGAAAACATATGGGCGCCCAAAACTCAAATGAAACAAAAAACGAAAGTGTTGTTGTTCAATTTGAAAGGATTTCTGAAGGAAATACTCCTAGAAAAGCTTCTGGGAGCCTCAATATCGATCTGATTGCATAGCTGTGTATTGAATTTCATGTTAATAAACCTCTGTTTTGTGATTGATCACAGGCTCTTTGCGCCGAAATTCACTTAAAAAAATTGGACCCTCAATAATGAATTAAGATAAGGAACTGGGAGTTTGGGATCGGAACCTGCAAAAAATCCTTGGATACCGTATATAACAGACTTCGGTTTCACGTGAGTGGTGTGCTGGGATTACAGCATGCAAGAAAGTGTAGCTCTATCAGTGGCAATTTATGCATTGCACAAGTGTGATAACAAGTAAACACACTGATTGACACAGGCCCACCCGTATCATTATTTGGGGGGGGGGGGGCATAAGCTCCAGGTATGCAAACTGGTTCAAAATTGCCCAGAGTCCGGCTAAAAATGGGTTCTCCTAATCACTCGTTTAAATAATTTCCAAGGTACATTAACATGTTTGGTGACAAAAATTGAAGCATTATGTTGTACCAGTTGAATGTGTGGACACAAATGTGGTTCATGCAAAAGTTTTAGGATAAATCATATGATGTAGAATAGAATGATTTAATAGCAAAATTAAAGAAAAATGTTGTCCTTCATTGAATGAGAATCTTGAATGGACCAGGCTTTCTTGTATCAGGGAACCTTTAAAATTCACACTGAAACATGCAACCAAGGGTTCCCGATGGGCATAGATAACAGTGCAAAAGCTAAGCCATCAATAAATAATAATAAAAAAATAAATTAAAAATTATGAAATCATCACAGCCATCTGAAAATCTAATCATTTCATCAGTCAACATTCAGGAAGCTCTCACCAAAGTTTTGTCAGGCCCGACTTGATAGATCTGCAGATATTCAGCGGACAAGAGCATGTTGATGGGCATAGATAACAGTGCAAAAGCTGAGCCATCAATAAATAATAAAAAAAAAATTAAAAATCATGAAATCATCATAGCCATCTGTAAATCTAATCATTTCATCAGTCAACATTCAGGAAGCTCTCACCAAAGTTTGGTCAGGCCCGACTTCATAGATCTGCAGATATTCAGCGGACAAGAACATGTTGACGGACGGACGGACACTAGGACGGACGGACGGACGTACGTACGTACATGGCAACGACAAGACCCCACAGCCCTATGGGCTGAGGGGTAATAAATGGGATCACCCCAATCAGTTCTACAACCAAATTGCTCTTGTGCTGATCACATAATGGAGGGATCATTAATATTATAGAATACACGTCATATTCATGTCTTCTTGTATCCATTATGAATGTGTACTGTAGTTTGGTGTATGAAAATGCTGTCTTGGATACACCTAGTTTATGTATACCTCTTATCCCAAACCAGGACATGGACTCTGTTTAAGTTCATTCACCATGACCTGAACAAACATCCAATACGAGAGCATGTATACCTTCTTTGAGCCGACACTTGCTTTGACATCTGAGAGTTTCTTCTTCTTCTTACTGCTCCCATCATCTTCCCCATTCTGCTTACGTTTCCTCTCCAATTCTCGTTTCCTCTTCTTGTCTTCGAAGTCGGATATTAAATCGGGACAATCTAAATTTTCGGATGGTTCCCATGTGTTCTCGGAGCTGGAAAATAAATAGGACATAAAATTGAAGAACATTAGTACCAGACAAATTAAAGAATGAAGGCGACACAAACTGTCATATTTCAAGTCATTCAGCATATGTTAAGAGAATTTAGCGTCAGATTTGATAACGAGAATTGGTAGTTTGATTTACATCAGCAACATGAACAACATGCATCTCAATTAACATTAACGAGGTCTGAAAAGCAACACTTCACACTGAACAAGAACCTTTTTGCTGAAAAGAATGGTTTTCAGTCTGATGCAAGGTGTGAAAAATGAATATCAGCCAATTGAATTCCAATTTGGTTAAGTGAAATAATTCCAAACCAAAAAGTTTGGCACTGCCATTTCATAGGCTAAAAGGAGAAAATTAGGAAACTGTGCCAACTTGACAATGCTGTTCACCAATGTAGGGGATTGTGTTTAATAGACTAAAGCACGCCTTGCCAACACCACAGCTCTCAAAATACTGTTTTTGGGAAAGCTAAAAACCCCTCTCCTCAGATCCTCAAATTTATACTACCTTAATTTACAATCACACTACTAAATTCTCCAGGATAGGATATCAGTTTATAGCTCTCCCATCAATTTGAAATGGCAAGGCCTGGCTTAGGCGATGTAAACAGTGCAGTAGGCTTGTCACGAACTAGGACAAATTTTTATCCTGGCCTTACTCTGGGTAACCCTTCCACTTGAGAAGGTATTCCTTCTTGCCACTCCTCATACGACTGTCCACCACTTTCTCTACTGTGAACTCTTCCTCTCCCAAATCTTCCTCCTCCTCTTCCGAAGCGTCCTCTTTATTCTTACCACTCATTCTTCATGAAAAAAAAAAGACAGTTAACTTGCAATATATATATGACAGACTGCTTCTTAGAAAGAATATTGGAACTGGGAGTCCCTAAAGATCAGGGTTTTGCTGAAAACAGCGAGTCTCATCCCTATCTCCACCATGCTAAATTTTAGCAAGTCATTTTGAAATTGCGAGTCTCAAAAACTCATTGCTAGCTGAAGCCCGTTTGACTCGCTAGAATACGTGATGCAGGCCTTGTGATTTGTACGGGCCCTGGCGAGTGATTAAAGCACACCTAAAATTATGCGAGGTGTGTGGTTAGCACACCTAAAATGCACACCTAAAATTTTGTAAGGTGTGTGATACAGTGTTTCAAACTTTAAGGTGTGAATTGAAATAAATGTGTGCTGGCCGAGAATCCAGGAGAATCCATCCATTCATGGATGGAGAATCCATCCATTCATGGATTCTCGCAGCAATGTTTCAGGAGAATCCAGGGGAACTAATATTTACTGGTTTACTCCACATTATAGCTATTAAAGATATTGAGGTGATAATAAAATCAAGAAATACTGTTTTTATATGTAAAATTAACACAATCAGTTAATGAGCCTGAGCCAAAGGCTGAAAACAAGATTGACAAAATAGAAATAAAACTCTGAAAAACCACAAATTGTAAAACAAACTGACTAGGACTGGCACATGGCAATTTTTACATTGTCATCATCATCACTTCAATCACAGAAATCTGGAATGTCTGGATCAGTTTCAATTTCCAAACACTTGCGATGGACATCGCTGTTTAGTTTACGTGTCTAACCAAGTTTGGCTTCAGCAGGTAACTAGTTTCGTTTTTGCCGTAACTGACAACGTCGGCTACTATTTTGCCTCTATATACACAGTGGTTGCAAAAGGCCCGTACCACCTTATCGCCTGTATCGTTAAAATGGAATACATTATCCCTCAGGCTACTTTCCCACTGACACGGGGCCGTTTGACTAATTGGTTTCCGCATTTTTAGGCCCTGTGTCGGTATAGCCATTTCACCTTTCGTTTTCAATTGCAAAAGCGGAAGTTGGCCCGTGACACTTGTTTTAATGACAGCGATTGGCAGGCGGCAGTGAACGAGCCAATGAAAACGCTCGACAGATCAGCGAACGTTGATACAGAGCCCAGTTTTCGACAGCATGTTAAACCTGGCATGTGTGTTGACGATCGGCGAACGGGGCTCAATCGTAAGTTTTCAACCGGTGGCGTTTAATTTTACATTCAGTTCTACGGGCAGAGGGAAGCATATCAAGGCCATATATAGACTCGGCACATAGGTTCTGTTCCCCCAAATACTATCCTAGCCCTTAAGACCGGGGTCCAGGGGCCGCCTAGGCTCCGTAAGCTTCAGGGTTCTCGATGGCTGGAAATGCATTTCTGGCAGTTAAATTTGTAAAATATTACTCACAATTCATCCCCTGTTTTATATATTTTTAAGAGAAAATATTGAATTTTAAATGTTACACATGGCCCATGGGATGAAAGAAATCAATAGAGCCGGCTAGAGTTAACTGCTCAGACGAATCCCCGTTGGCAACGAATTGAGCGTCAGTGTAACAACAACAACGATGTTTGCATTGGTTTATTGGGTTGGCCATACCTGTCACTATCTTTCGTGAAGTATGTTTTAGAGTACTTGTTATGCGAGACACCGCTCATAAATGGCCGACCACGTGTTGGCAGCAACCACGAACACGAGGGCACTACTTTCTATTTTGACAGATCTCACAGGTTCCTACAATTCTGTGACAAGACAAAGTACAAGTTGCCCTTTTGCGATAAAATAGGCATTTATTATCGTCCAAATCCATTCTGTGAACTTTTAGACAAAATAAGTCGATTTTCAGAGTTTTAATGTCAGACTAAATTTTTCTCAAAAGCGTAGGGATAAGACCATTATGGCAATCTCATATTGGTGGCCTCAAGTTTTTATCCCAGGTAATTTACTGTATATCTGACACTGTGTTTTCGGTGGACGTTTCGTGGTTCGGACAAAGCTAGGGTAATGAGACAAATTTATCATTTCTATAACCAAAAAACCCGGGTTTTCTTAATTTTTACATTTGCTATTTTGGGCGGATTTTATTTTGGGCGCCCATACGTTTTCCGGAAGTAATTTGACTCTGGATACAGCCCTGCATATATACTTGTAAACTCTCTGTCAGTCTGATACGACAGGCCTTGTGATTTGAGGTGCGCGATCACGCACACGCACCATAACGCGCCTGAAGAAGCACTGAGGCGGGTTTTGAATGCGTGCCTTAAACTTTATGATCCCCTTCAGGATTTTGCCATGTCAAATTTCAAGGCCAGAATTTTGATGCGAATCCACGAATCCATTCGCGTGAAGATTCCCTGGACATGGCATTCGGGCGAGGCGAAACGGTTTGAAAACTTACGACTGAGCCCCGTTCGTCAACAAAACTGGGCTCTATATCAACTATACGTTCGCTGATCTGTCGAGCGTTTTCATTGGCTCGTTCACGGCCGCCCGCCAATCGCGGTCACTAGAACAAGTGTCACGGGCCAACTTCCGCTTTTGCAATTGAAAACGAACTGGTGAAATGGCTACCGACACCAGGCCTAAAAACGCGGAAACAAATTAGTAAAACGGCCCTGTGACTGTGTCAGTGGGAAAGTAGCCGGAGGGATAACTTTGCTTAACTCAGCAAAAAATCTAATGTTTCAATTATTAGAGCAATTTCTCTATATGCATGGTCACATACTAATAATGAGTAGATATTAATGTATATACAAAATCTACAGGCTGCATTTACTGAATGAATCAAAGTGTACAATGGACGAGTCCTTTTTAATTGGCGGTTTTGAAATATTTCCCATATACCCCTATGGAAATGTTTGCATTATTGAGTTTCTGAGCCGAAACTATGAAAACCATGAAAATATTGAGTTTCTGGTGCACAGACAACAATGAAAACATAGGTGCGCCAACGTTGCGCTGAAAAATTGAGTTTTATGAAATTCTCAAATTGAGTAGATAAAAGATTTTAGGCTAGAATAACCCCTGCAGTACCATCATGGATGGTCTTCCTTATGGCAGGACTGCTCTGTATCATGGTATGGCTTTGCCAGATGAACCATGATTGATATGATGAAAACTGCTGTGGTAACAGCAATTCTCCCCCTATTTGTACACGTAGTGGAGGGATTGAAAAGGCGATCAAGACTTCAAATCACAGAAATGGCTAAGGTGATGGGAAACCGATTTTATTTTGAATGGTCTGAAGCAGGAATTCAAACTGAACCCTCCATTGCTCTTGAGTGTGTGCTGTAAAAATTGTGTAGTTTGCCAGGATCTGTTTTAGACTTAGCTTGGGCACCTGAACGTGATGTGGAACCAGGCAAGGTATATAATAATAACAATTTTTTTTACTTTCAGAGGGTGACACAATCAGTTTACATAAACTGTTCTCCCTTGAGGCTCAAGGTATAGTGAAATAGGCCGTGTGGGACTGCCAAAACCCATGGAAGCTCTAGGAGTGAATTGCTCTGAATACAGAGTTTGAATTTGGCACCGGTCAGTCAGTCCGAGACTGGTAAAAAATCAAACGGACTGGTGTGAGTGACTGCATGACAAGTCCGTCGGACTGGTAACAAAAATGCTCTCAGTTCATTGTGTGAACAATTTCTCTGGATATCTCCGCACAATTTGTAAAAAATATGTCTGTTTTCAGTTACCCGACGAGTCTAAATAAATCCTGCGAGTCTAAAAAAAATTCCAGCAAATTCCAACGAAATCACGACCACGGCCGCATTTTGCGACAACAACAACAAACGTAAAGCGGCGTGAACACTGTCAGCATGCCGTAAAGTGTGATTGTAATGCAGCGCATGGCAATGCATGGCGGCAGGTTGACGATCTCTTCAGCAAATAAAGCACCAACTTCCAGGTCGGGAATTGAGAAATCAGCAACACGATTACGCTTCAGTCAACCTGATCATGTTTACCAGGACAATTTTAAACATTGTCCATCAATTTTTTGGCTTGAAATGGCGTTTGTTGAAGCAGTGTTTCGCGACGACACTGTCAAAGTCGCCGTCAAAGTCTAGCCGACGGGGTTTGTCGTATGTGATTATCTTCACACGCGCTCAAGAAATTCAAGACTATGCACAATTATTAATTCCTCTTTTAGTAGCAACCAACACAGCGAACAAAATATTCAGGATGACAAATATTCCCAGATCATCTTTTATTTAATATTAACGGACTAGTGAAAATATTTGCGAACTGGTTACATATTTGGCTTACCAGGTTCAAATTTTTCTTAAAGAGGTAGTAGCATGATTTTAAATTTTCGGGTAAACTGAACATCATGATGACCTGTAACATTTTCCAAAGACTTTTCAAGTGTCGAAGTCATGAATTTCGTATGGGGACCAATATTGTTAGATTCTTCAATTCAGTCCAGTGAACAATATGGTAATGGGAAATGACTGAGATGACGTCGGATAATGTGAAATGGTATCCATGACGTCACGTTAGAAACCATCACAGTACGATAAAAGTTCTATGACGTTGCAAAGCATCAGGCTCAGAATGGCGATGCGCGTTTTGTGACGTCATCTCAGGCACTGGAGCCAAGTGCAGGTGCTGTTATTTTTTTCAGAGAATGCCGGAAATGTGATTTCAGTGCCCGTGATATTAAAAATTGAGGTCACAGAAATACGTTCCCCATAGCTGATCTCAATTACTAAATAACGTTTATCGAAATATGTTATTTGCTGAATATTTTCTAAATGACGCTACTACCTCTTTAAATTCGAACACTGAAAATACAGTCTGACAACTTATTTAGCAACATTGCCTGCATTACTATTGGTTTCAGCATGTCCAGAGACGGTTATTTTATACCATTTTGTTTTAACACTTGGGCACCCAATCAAAATATCAAGGGGTGATCAAATTTATTAGAACAGAAAGTTGACAAAATGGTACAAATCATGCAAATAATCAATCATTCCCCTGTTATTTTAATGATTTTAGAGGGTGATCAAAGTTATTAGAAACTGATGGAAAAATTGGGAGGGATTGAATTCTAATAGGGTGATGGATTTATCAGAGGAATTACCACAGACACCAAAAAGTTATTTCAATAACCTCAAGTAATTAGTTCTAACTTTTTAGTAGTAGCCATTTTTTATATCAATATTTTCACTGTTTGTGACGTCATATGTCATATTATCAGTGATGATATCGGAGTGAAATTAACGCTTATTCAATTGATGATTTTCACTATCTCATCACCAAGTATATAATATCGCCGACAACTGGAGAGCAAATATTTCACAGAGCTTCTGTTATGTTCCTTTACCCGGGAAAAATCAGCGAAAAAAAATCCACTTTCAGGGTCAGAATTTTGACGCGACTCCGCGAATCCATTCTCATGAAGACTCACCTGCCATTACATTAAGGACAATCCATTCTCATGAAGACTCACCTGCCATTACATTTAGGACATTCCCAGGCCTGCAAATGGCTCACAGTGAAAATATAGGAGGAAATTTGGAAAAATATAGGAGAAATACAGTAATTTTCTTAATAAAATATAGGAAATAAGTGTAAGACAGGTCAATACTACATTGTTACAATTTGTAGTTCCAAAATTGGTAGTTTTTTGGTGTTTAATAAAATTATTTCCACTGAATGCGGTTATAGTTGTGGTGGTTGAGTATACCCGTTCTGCTGCTTGGTTCAAGAAAAAGAAATTTAAAAGTTTTCATATTTGGCGAGCAAAGCGTGGCCAAAAAAATTTTCTGAAATGTATTTTCCCATGCCAAATTGACTCGTTTCAGAGCATTGGTGAAGGTTTTCAGGAGAAAAAGTCAAAATATAGGAAATATAGGAAATATAGGCGGTTCTGAGGAAAATATAGGAATGACTCAAAAATATAGGGAATATAGAAAATACAGGAGGCACTTGAAGACCTGCATTTCATTTAGATTCACGGGGATATCGATATTATTTTATAAATATGACCCGAGAACTATTTTGGGCATGTTTCGGTACCGCATTCTATTTATCAAATGAAAGTACTCAAAGTACTGATGTCTGGATCGCCAATAATGGATTTAAAGTTTCAAAACGTTTCAGCTGGCATGTTTCAGCCGATAGCAGATGTATGGATAAATGTGGAGATTTTCTGTTGTGGACGAGTCTGTTTGGGAAATCACAACTGGAACACAGAGTTTAGTCTTCAAGGAAGTGAATTTGTGAAGGCGGCTCATTTAGAAATATGCCAGGTCTTCATGGTAGCAAGAAACTATCTACAGTAATATGCTTTGAAGTGGATCGTCTGCGTCAATGTCTTCTACCAGTTTTTGCGAGCAGATTTTCATAATTCATGCAATTCTATTGTGACAAAACGACAAATATGCGAGGAGACTGGATAGTTTTATTAACTAGTTTTATTAATAGTTCTGTGTAGCACAGATATTTGCAAGAGCTGCATGAGTTTGCGTTAAGTCCCCAAGATTACTTGTATATGCCTGCATGGTGTTTATAGTAAATTTGTTTGTTGACAACGATAGCGTTGGAGAGACAATTTGTGCGAAAATTCCTGTTGTTGTTGCTGCACGATCATTGCGTATATAATTTAGTTTGAAAAAGTTTGAACACCAGGCCTTGCATTTTGACGGGGCCGGGGATCGTCCCCGGCCCCGTGAGCACTTTTCACGGGGATTTTTCATCAGCCCCGTCAAATCACTCCAGTGAGTATATTCCCATATCTTCGTGGAATAAATCTAATCCTAGTACTGTGTCTTCTGTCTTGACGATTTGTGCTTGGGCCAAGAAAAAAAATATGTCTAGTTCCCAGTTACCCGACCCAGTCTAAATAAATCGTGCGAGTCTAATAATTTTATCAGCAAATTCCAACGAAATCACAACAAATACCGCGTTTTACAACAACAACAACCGTAAAGCGGCGCGCCCACTGTCAGCATGCCGTGAAGTGTGACGTGACTGTAGAGCAGCATGGCATGGCGGCCGGTTGACGATCTTTTCAGCAAATAAAGCACCTACTTCTAGGTCGGGAATCGAGAAATCAGCAACGTGATTACGGTTCAGTCGACCTGATCATGTTTATCAGGACAATTTTAAACATATTCTCCATCAACTTCGAAAGAAATGTACTGATTTTATGGCTTGAAATGGCGTTTGTTGAAGCAGTGTTTCGCGGACACGGCAAGTGGTGTTCGTTTTCAATGAAATCGGCGACGACACAGTCAAAGTCGATGTCAAAGTCTAACCGACCGGTACCATTTCTCCGCTAAAAAATCCAAAATTTCCCGACTGTTTTATTATGAAGGCATTGCAATAAACCCCCAAGATTCAAGCAAGTAATAATTCTTCGTTTTTCGTTGTATTATCCCGTCTCGTTTCTCAAATTGCTTGAATTAGATAGGCGCTGGTACAGATCTCCATGACGTTCAAATTAATTTCCCATTTCATTTTATGTTGTATATGTCAATTTTTTTCTTCTGACTTTTCCAGAAAACAAGTGCACTCCCCCTATGGAAGGCACTGGAATTTCACATGGAATTTTGTATTTTTCACTAAAAATCCTTGAAATTCTACAGGGAAATTTCATCATTCCTGGAGGGAAATCCTTGGAATATATTGTTTTGCATATCAAGTTAATAAATTAAAACGATACTCGTTTTGGTGGTAATTGAAAACAGCAGTCAAAACACATTATTGGCAATTATTATTTCTACAATATCAGTACAATAACTGGTTTCAGCAGAAGTCGTTGAAATATCAAGATTTGCTGGATATTTGCAAAAATACCAACATGGAGGGTATTCATTCCCCCCCCCCCTCTCCCTTTATCTTTTTGGTGATAAGATCTTTTGAATATCTGAAAATATGGGGGAATATGTTGGGGGGGGGGGGGGGATATATGTCCTGGGAGAATATGTTCAAGTGGGTGGGAATGTTGTACAATCAAGAATAATTTGTAGAGCATTGTATATGGGACAGGAGTACTGGACATCAAAATAAAATTTATTTCCAAACAAAGGTTTGGTTGATATAATATGACCAATAATACATTGTCGTGTGGTGAAATTTGAAATCAGCCCCGATGGCCAAAAATCAGCCCCGTGACCCTGCAAGACGGGGCCTATTGATCAGCCCCGTCTTATTTCTAGAATGCAAGGCCTGGAACACCACCAACACCAAAACTTTCGAAAGCGGTACCCGACAAATTCTGTTGTTTCCGCTTTCGGAAAGTTTTGTTGTTCAAACTTTTTTAAACTAAATTATATTCGGTGAGCAGAGTCCCCCAGAATATATAAATTTGCACTGAACAGGATCCGGTCAAGTTCACAAGACGAGAAAAATGTAAATACTATTGTTGTTGCTTCGACACATATCTCCTCTGGAAATATATTCCATGCAGAATGCGTACACATTAAAATAGTAACGAACGCCGACTTCACGGGAAAGAAGGTACGAGTGTTGAAAACTGGGGTCTTCATAATCCTAGAACCTGAAACTGTCAAGTGCGACACTCAGATCAAGGATCAAGGAACAAGATTCGCAATGTCTGCTCGTACAGCAACATTAACAGGGATTTTCGCACAAGTTGTCTCTCCAACGCTATCGTTGTCAACAAACAAATTACGAACTATAAACACCAGGCATATATATTATAAGTAATCTGACTTACCGCAAACTCAAGACAGACGCAAAACCGCAGAGACGGCAAACACCACGAGGTGAGCAGCTTACCATATTACCAGGTCATCAATTTATATTTACAACAGTCTACGGTGACAGCACAGCGCTGGCATGAGTTAGGTCATAGTGGGCGCTGAGAACCGGGTTTGAGCCGATCGCTCGGAACCAGAGAATGCAAAGAACAAAAAATAGTCCACGGATTCAAGCAATCCCTGGGCGAAGAAATGAATATGAAATACACTCAAATTCAGATTTCGTTTTATTTCTAGTTAACATGAAACGATTACGACTGTTTTTTCTTCATTTTCATTCAAAACACCTGATAATAAGTGCAAGTAAACAAGGTGTCATTAATTTATTAGTGTCTTGCAACATCTAAATTTGTCATTAATCTCGAGTTACATGTATGTGACAATTTCAACGATTGCATGTTCAGGTAATTCTTAAAGGTGACAGGTAAACATTTTGGTCACCTGTCTCGTATGACAGGTAAATTATTTTGAATATTTCGACCCCTGGGTTAACACGGGGTCATTGCATTATAGTGCACGTACACATTTTCAGATATTTCGTGAGTGGCAGCATAGTCTGGTCGACACCGCTACGCGGTGGCGATCCAGACAAAAATATGGCTTGTCCTTGTTGTTATATGAGCGATACCACTGTTGCAAATTTTTCAGTCTTTATCATTTTGCTCCCCACCAATCTGAATGGCACTACTTGCCATGCTGTAAGGCTTGCCAAACTAACACCCGTAATGGATGACCTCAATCTCACTGGGACGACCTCAATTTTTCACGAGGTCATCCAGGATGACCTGGAAATCTGGAACATTTTGACCCCTGCAAGCCAAGTGAGCACATGGCCACAGGTTACCAGTATCTGATATGACATTTACTTCTATCGTAACCTGCCCTGTAATCTGCCAGGCTACGATAGGTGAAACTGACCGTACCCTATGTAGTCAATGAATGTTCAGGATACAAAAAATGTGATCCTTTTCCCTGTTTAATGTCCTAAAGCTATGCAGCCAGTCCCATCAATGTCATGGCTAATCTGTTTCGCTCAGAATATTTAAGAAATAATAAATCGCAAAAAATATTTGAGCAGGCAGGCCTCTTGTTTTGTGAGACAACAGGCGAGTGACAATCACTCGCCTTAATTATTCTCAGGAGTGTGGTTAGCACACCTAAAATCACACCCCTTAAATGAGTCTAGGCGAGTGATGGGTTATCTCCCTTGATAACAGACGAACAGTGACCAATAATGATGTGAAATTTGACAGTTGAGTGGTTCTCCTGCAATTTTTCTTTTCAAAAAATGAGGTGGGTGTTTTTTAAATTTATTATTATTAATTTTTTTATTTGGCACACATGTTCTTTCAAACTTAGAGCACCAGTGGAAAGTTGATGTCAACATTGATATGTCAAAGACAACTATTCCCCTAATTTCTGCAATTAGAACTCATTATATCAAAGGATTTAGATCCAACTAACACCCTTTCTAAAGAATGAAAATTTATGGGGAGTTAACCAGTATCCCAACTATATTTACTTATATTTATCAGAAGTCTCCCCTTGTAAATTTCTGATTCCAATAAATTAGAATCAGCCACCAGAGTCCCATTGGAATTATCAATTAACTGAAATGTCTGCATAGAAAAACTTCCACTTGTGAAAAGAAGCCAAAGAAAAGAAGCCGACAATATTATTTACCAACTGGAAGAAAAAAATCAGATAGTCCGATTCCGTTCATAACAGGTCCGACTTTTGCATGCACCGGACTACCGCGCAAGAGGTGGCGCGCAACCGGAAGTAAATTTGGCGCGGGAAATGTTGATAGAGAAAACCAACAACAAGGTCCAACAACAATGGCTAAAGATCGGCTTGAAATAAATTTTCAATGGATTATTTCTTGGATTGTCCGTTCCTTCAGATAGATCTAGACTTCTAAAAGGTATTTACGAAAATTGATCGCATTTTATCGTTTTTGCTATATAAAATCCTACTTGCCGCATGCGACAGGTAGATTGTTTTTGCAAGACAAGTTGTCGCCGGAAAAATTCACTTACCGGCGGCACGTAGGCAGGCGTTCTTTCGACCGCTGACCATTTAACCGGACGTAAACACATGCGTTGCTGTCGGAAGGCAGTTTAATGGTACACGTAAGTTGGTAATGAATTTAGCTGCTTTTACTGTTTTTTAACGACCGCGAATTGCCAGGTGCGCTATAGTCGCGCACCTAGTTCCAAGTTCAGGAGCGCGAAGGTGCGGGAGTGCGATCGCGCGCCTTAAAACGAGAGGCCTGAGCAGGTAAAAATTGAAAAATTTAATGCGACAGGGGAAAAATAAGGGATCAAACTGTCCAAATCTGGTAGAATGTGTGATTTGTGGAACTCCGACATGCAAGTTTTATATTCTGTCTAACATCCTGATATCAACTTGTAGACAATTTACTATTACTCACTTGTAATTTTGCAAAAGATATCTTGTAAATAAACTGGACATTCTATTCAGCAAGGCGAGGCAGATCATCTGCCTGGTTTGGTATACTCACGGCATGTCGACTAGATTTCCTAATCGGTTCAAACTGTTCAGCAGTTTATAGCACCCATTTAAAATGACTGATTGAACGATGACAGGTTGTAGTATATTATCTTAGACACAACAGAAGTAACGCAGGGATTCATAGAAGTCCAAATTTTTACTACCCACTATAAAATATTGAGTTCTTTTTATGCTCAAATTGAGTTTTTCCAAGTTTTTACGGCCCACCCACAAGTTGATATTGAGTTTTTGAATGTTTTTACAACCCTACCAATTAAGATATGAACAAATAGTTTCTGTAGTACTAAGGTGAGCTATCTAATGTGATTTGGACAATGGTCATCTGAATGACAAAAAAACACATGTTCTGTATTGTAACTTGCTCACTTATTTTAATAGATTTCATTTGTTTGGACCTCGTGTTTGTAGCAACACCAACAGCGGTAAGAGATCACAAACTATCATAAACATTCAAAGATAATTATCATATAACGCTTGCAAGAGACGCTATAAAATCCTTACATCATCAGCGGATTTTCACGTAAGATGTAGCAGCTGTCAAGCAGAATGATGTCTTGAACTCAGACTTCTACTTTACGTCCATCGCATGGTTGCCGTCAAACTTCAGAACAAAGGAACTGCAGGGGTAGAATTTTGCAAAATTTTGCGAGAATCCAGTTGGATTCTTAGTGGCTTAGTTTGCGAGAATCCAAATTTGCGGAACCAAGCATTTCGTGACCAGTTGCCATTTTCACTAGTGCTAGTTACTGCACAACTAGATGTAAACTTCTCAATGGGAAAAATTGAAATCGCCTCATTTATTCTGAGGAGGGTGGTTAGCACACCTATAATAGCACAAATTAGTTCAGGCGAGTGATTATCTCCATTGATGAGCAGTATTCAACCTAAACATGTTTGGTAAGTGGTAAGTATATACTCTTAATTTTATTTCATTTGTATCTTTGTATTGCATATGAAACAAATATTGGAATTGTCTGCATTGCAAAAAAAAAAAATAATCATAAAAAAAAATAAATAAATAAAAATCTGGCCACCTGCTGCATTCCCTGACAAGCAGTAAATCAACAATTGTTATTAATGAACCTTTATATAAAGGCTAGGCTATGGATTTATATGAGATACGCAAAAACATTTAAAAAAATAAGGAAATTCCAGATATTTTTGTACCACATTTTCTCATTTTATACCATGATGGTTTTTACAGTGAAAGATAAAAATTACCAACAAAAATTCAAGACTCACGGACATAAACAAGAAATGCAATGCCGTTAAAGTTAAAATCTAGACCTCAAATAAACCGACTTCTGAAGAAATGCATGTTCTCAACGTAAAGTGCTAGACCGCGTTGTTGTTGTTGTTGTTCATGACGGGTATCATACACGCAATGTCTCGGCCGTAGCAACGATCCATTTTTATTTTCATAAATTTCCTACCGCTTGATTCTACTTTGCCCGATGTTCTGTCTTAGGGAAAATTGTTTGTCATTCTAATTATGAACGAATCCGAATCAAATTCATCTGCTAAATGATATCCAAAATGTCCCAGGACCAGGTTTCATTTTCACCCTCGTGTACTTTTTTTCGTCTACAGACCGCCAGCTAGCATTCAATTCCTTCATATAGACTGTTTTCGTCTGTTGGGTTTAACGTAGGTAGCTGCGCTCCAGCAGCCGAGCGAAGGAGAATACACTCATACCTTCGGCGCCAGTCGGGAACCATTACAGAGAGCATTCGAGGCTCCCAAAAAATAATCGAGCAAAGGTCTCCGAGGTTTAGTTAGCGCATTACGTCAGCAAAATCTGAATCCGTTTGTGTACGTTTCGCAGAACTCGCAAATTGTCGAAGGATCGGCGATGATTTTCACATCACTGAAATAATTTGCACCATTTCGAGTATTGAGTTTTAGTCAAAAACATTGAGTATTTCTTGTCCAAAACGTACACTTTTGAGTTTTTTGCTGTCTATATTCAGTTTTTGACATTTTTTTTCTACCGTTTAACGGTAGTAAAAACGGACGTCTATGAATCCCTGTAACGGCGGCTCTAAAGGATCAGCTGTTCTATCAATTACAGTGCCGTGATTGCCACCCGCGCAACTGGGGGATTTTTAACCTAGGCCTCAATGGGGCATAACAGGTTTTTCCTAAAAATCTTCTCATACTCGAGATAAATTTCTACAACTTAGCGAAGTAAAAGATCGTACATCCGTTCAAATTATGTGTTAAAATCAGAGCTGAAGTAGACTTTTTCGAAGTTTTTTCCATTTACTTCTATGTTAAAATTAGGCTTTTCAGAGGGAGGAAAATTCCCCCGTGACGTCGTATCATAGATTAGATACCATAAATACAAAAAAGCAGTAATTCAAGTTCAGAGATAAGAATGTCCATGTGTAGCACAGCAGGTTACACCAGACATAGTAAAAGTAATTCTGGGACACTGGGATGAATACACATGCCAGGTGGCTATCAACACCTGGAGAAATCTGGATAAGGGCATTGTCAGTGAAAGTGGCATGATTAATCCTAATGGGTTATAGATTTAATGTGAACAAAAGATGGCATGCAAACCCAAAACTGTCAGAAGTCCTGCTGGGTTCTGTCCCAAAGAACAAAGATTCCCAGGTGCCATGCAGTTAATGTTTTAGTATGAATTATCAATTCTGCAGCAAACTGAAATGAAGCTCTGGCCTTGTACTGAATGACACTAAAACAGGCCTTCAAACTTTGAAGAAAACAAAATGCACAATAAACAAACAGCCTTTAGTTCAGCAATGTTATACACTAGTATATGAGTAAGCCACCAAAAGTGGTACTGCTGAAAATCATCCCATACATCTGGATGCAGCTAAGATGCTAAAGGACAACTCCAGCTATTTTTATCCCAAGTCATGTGACATCTGCTCAATTTTTTTTTATCTCCCCCATCCTGTCTACCCAGTTAGGCTTGCAGGGTTCAACCATACAAATTCTGAACTTTTTGATCACCCCTTGCACCACCCGTTTTGGCCCTTTTCTCATTAAATTCACTTTCCATCAGAGATATATGCTTCTATATTGCTGTCCAAGCAAGAGTGAAAACATTTACACTAAAACAAGAAAAACAAGACCATATTTCAGTATTTTTGTTATTTTGGGATTGAACTATCTTGTGACCATATTTGCCATTGCTGAACCAAACATCTTATACATTGTTCTTACTCTGTGGAAGGTGTTATAGTGGCAGACATGATTTTCCAAGAATTTGGCCTACTTCCCTTTGATGAGATGAGGTTTCACTCTGTTTGAGACGTCAACACCTAGAATTGTATTTTTCAAACATGGAATGAAACAGGTTGTGATAAACAATTAAAAAGTACATTTGTTTTTGGAGGTGATCATATCAA
This sequence comes from Hanleya hanleyi, assembly GCA_036873755.1. Taxonomy (NCBI): domain Eukaryota; kingdom Metazoa; phylum Mollusca; class Polyplacophora; order Lepidopleurida; family Hanleyidae; genus Hanleya; species Hanleya hanleyi. The sequence goes on from JAVTVY010023642.1 coordinate 58,051, forward strand.
AACATCAAATTTACTTACAGCTTCAGTCTGTAATAAATATGTTCACTTCATCAGTCTCTTGAATTTAAAGAGAGTGATCACTCTCGCTCTCCATCATTCTCACAAGTTTTCCTCCTGGCAAGATTTAGATCACTCTCCTGAGAAACAATATTGATTGGAGAGAGTGCGGTCAGCAAACAGTTTGAGGTTTCTGTAATCCATCAGGGTCATATCCAGACTTTGAAGATCAGTCCCGACCCCCTAAATTACTATCGTAGAACTTTAGGCCCAAGTCCAGGGGCTGCCTAGGCCCCGGAAGTTCTGGGGTCCTAGATCGCTGGAAATGCATTCGGAGTCATTTTCAGGCAATAAATCTGAATGGGTTACTTGTAACATTTTCAACCTTTATGGACAGTTTTCTATAAAAATTAACATCAATCCCCGATAAAGCTTGACCACAGAATCAAAATATAATTTTAATTTTTCAATTAATGAATCAATTAATCCAGTAAATTCAACAAATGATACCAGGACATGTCCACTGGCTACATAATGCCATGAATCTAAAGTTTATAAAGTAATTTGTCATGGTGTATCATTTCTGAAAGATGAAACAATGTCATCGTAGTCCAGGTCAGTCAAAATTGACATCTTGGATTTTCCGCATTCGTTGACTTGCGCTGCGTACCGGAAGTTCAAACACTTTGAAACACGCTAGAGTATTCAGCCCGGCTTTGTTATTCAGCCCGGCAAACAGGAAGTAGAGAGAATGACACTCGCCTCGCGAAGTAACTTGTGAAACTGACGAAGTGACTTTGAAGGCTAGTATTGTTGAGAATAAAGTTATTTATTTGTATCACAACTTAAGCGATACAGAAACATGTTTATACCATATTATATCGTGCACGTGTCCAGTAGAATGGTTTTTGTTCTAACTTTTCCCTAAAAAACAGCGAGGTACGGTTTTTTTCTTTGATCTCTTTTGGGCGGAATTTATTTTGGGCACCCGTACATTTTACGCAAGTAAATGTCGGCTGGATATGACCCTGTCCGTCTTCAGACATGAATAGGTTCACAATCACAAGACCCATATGCTTGGGGAATTCAATTGTCCGATGGCAGGCCCTATATAGCTCCTATCGGACGCTGCTGGTTGCATGCAGTGCCCCACTCCCCGGATAGCTGCTCAGCTCATTCGCTTTCCGTGACTTTGCCTACCCTTCCCAGTGGTGCTTGCTAACCCATGCCCTTTAATTCTGGATCAGACCCTGGTTGGTCTTCGAAGAAGATTACAGAAACCTCAGCTCCTAATGACTATCAAACTGTTTGCCAAACTCCTTCAAAAATAGGGGGACATGGGTTGTTTTATTGTCGGATATGGCCCATGCAGTCAAGCATAGTGGTCCAGCTGTACATGCAATGGAATTTAGATGATCCATGTCTTTAAGGAACGAAGGCATGAAAACTTGGCTACAATTTTTTTTCCAGATCACTTTTACAACAATTTTTTTTTCCAGATTCGTTTACAAAGTTATTTCTAATCGTTAACTACATACAGTTGCTACCAATATTCATTGTTTACTTCCTGTACACGAATGTTGAGGGTAAAAAGAATACAAAATAAACAACTAATTTTACGCTTTCTCTAAGCGTTTGATGAATGGAAACAATACAGACAGCCCCAGAAACTCGTCTGGCCTGAACATTCAATCCTACTAAATTCTCCTTTTGACTAATACTATGGTCTGAAAATAAGGATAAATATCTGGAACTGCCTCCAAATCAATACAGATGTTTGTTTGATAGAAAACACTTTTACAACCACTTTTTTTGCTTTTGTCAGAAAGAAAGGCGCCATTTTGGTTTTCTGAAACCAGGAACACATGTTCAGATATTACAAATTGGACAATAACCACCACGTAAGCCATGCATATTTTAGGATAATTATTGAGAATATATACTTGTCTGTGCAAATTACCCCTGAACATCTAAAGTTATCACACATTCATACCTGCCAAATTCTTTGAAAGTCTTCTCTCAAGATACACGACCGCGAAAACGAGTTTTATCTTTTGCGCATGTGTTCTCTACATCCGGGCCATCTGAATTTTCTTTTCGCGCGAAAAAATAATAAAGTGACTGATTTCCATTTCTTACAAATTCTTATTATTTACCGAATAATATTCATAATCAACTCATTTCTTTTTCCATATGTGAAAGACATTTTTATTATGTTAATAATTTGTTAATTTCTTACTCCCATAATGCAGTTCATCATCGGGTATAAAAGGCCGAGATCACGTGCTGGTGCGCACTTGCTCAGTGACCTTTGTGGAAGAAAGAACTCAAATTCTCAAAGAAAATGCCTTTCGGTGGTGGACGTTATGGCGGTGGCGGTGGAGGTGGTGGATATGGAGGTGGTGGTGGATTCGGAGGAGGCGGTGGTGGCTTTGATGGTGGAGATCGTGATGTAAGTATGGCTGGAATTCAGTAAATAACATTACTTTTAAGATCACTCGCTGGTATTTTCTGAACTCGCCACGTCGCGATCGCACAGCGCCATCTTGGTTTTTTTGCAAACTGAAAATATCGCATGAAACGAAACGTATTTATACACCTTTTGTTATCTTTCTAGTCCACAAGTCGAGCCTATTTGAATTTGAAACAATCTTGTGTAAACTGATTTCATAACCGGCTCCATGAATGGCTTTCGTATGGACAAATGTAATTTCCTTTGTTCCTGTCCATGCAGGTCACGTGGTATGTAGTCCTTAGTCTACGCCATACTGTTTGCCAACGACGCCATACTGTTTGTCAAAGTTATTGTCTACCACAGGCTAATAAGCTGTTATTATTGTACTACCCCCGCTTCAACATTGCCCAATGTAGGCTTTTCAGTTTGTTCCGATCAGCTGGATTTTTTTTTTGTAAAAGACTCGTTGGACAGATATAAACGTAAATTTACGGTGATTGTTCTGTATCCCTCCACCCCCCACACAAACACACAAAAAAAACACAAAGTGCCATGGAGGGAACAGCCGCATCTAAGATTGTGTGGACAACCCGAATTGAAAGTTTAACGTTATTGGTTGATAGGTGAAATCTGTGAGGTCTCTCAAAAAGGTGCTCTCCATCTTTTTGTGAAATCCAGGCGATCCCACGATTTACACAAGTGAAACCAACGTGTTTGTCAAGGACTGATTGGAATATAATATTTCAAACGAGATACCTGCATCAATTGAGATATGGTCATTGCAAAATTTTGGGGTATGAATTAAATTGTAAAAATATTTCCATAACTAGTGAATTTGCTAAACCATTACGAACAAGTTCATAATGATCATTTAATATGGTTAGATTCCTCCTCTCCCGCATTATGGAGCTGATAATGGAATGCTTTACATTTAGCATGAGATGCTGCAAGGTTCATTGAATTGCATGGAGTTGGGTACTCCAAAACTGGTCTGCGCAGCTCACCCGAGTTGGTTGAAATGACTGGCTGATTAGCAGTCTCAATGACCTCACCAATGACCAGCTAAATACTCGTGAAACAGCAAAACCCGATGTATAACTGTGGAGTTGTACTAGGCCTAAATTAAAAAGGTATCACCAATGACCAGCTAAATACTCGTGAAACAGCAAAACCCGAGTTGTACTAGGCCTAAATTAAAAAGGTGTTTGTTTGGGGTAACCCGACCGACTCAACAATATCCCAGCGACTCAAAACTTTATTTAAAATTTTTTTGTTCCCCTAAAATCTGTCGAAGAAAATCAAATGTTCACAGTTCGAAAACTCGTGGGAACAGTCTCGCTGATATCCCGGACCGAGTGGCAATCGGGAGCCCTCAAAATTCGTAACATAGCAATGTCACACGAGGGTTCCCGACATCAGACCGCATGGTTGAAAATGGCGGCCCACCAGTGTTTTTGTCGGGAAAAAGAACCTTGAATGGGGGAGTACCTATTTTGTCATTAACTATGAGGAATACCTGATTCATAAATGTTTTATATTTTGGAACTATTGTCTGTCTCGCATTGCGATGGGATTTTTGGCAATGTATGTTCCCCTTCGAGAGCCAGTTTTTCTCAGAGAAGTGAAATTCTTCACAGTATCTGTAATAAGGTACGGTAATTTGTGCATTTTTATTCTGAAATTTGAAGGAAATCTGTTTAGAATGAAAGAAAATCTTCAATACCTCGCATGTTATTTTCTAAGCAGAGTGCCATTGGGCTTGCAATGTTGTATCATTGTGACTAGGCGCTATGAAAATAACATGAGAGGTATTGGAGATTCTTTTGATTCTGAATAGATTTTCTTGAAATTTCAGAATAAAAATGCACAAAGTACATATAGATACTGCGAAGAATTTCAATGCTTGGAGATAAACTGGCTACGATATTTTGCCGAAAATCCCATCGTAATGCGAGACAGACAGTAAACTGACTGACCAATAAAAAATAAAATAAAATAAATTTTCGACCGACCGACCCATTCTCACTGACCAGGGTCTGTTACCCCAAACAAACACCTTTTTAATTTAGGCCCTATCGGTAATTCAGAATGCTGAGTCCAGCTGTTTGACCACACAATACTACTTTGATAGTATTTGTAAATACTGGAAGAGATGATGCAAAATTCGTTCCCACAAATGGCCAATTTCTAAAACAATTTTATAAAGCAACGAGAGTAGAACAGTTCATTATTTCCGTTCATCTCGGAAATTCTCGAAGAAGTTGCTTGCATGCCGTCTCCCAGGGTGACGTCGGGAGATCAAATCAAAATGGCTGCATCAGGTTTTCCGAGACCTGCCGATCTATTGTTTGATAAACGACAACAAAGCCACGTGGGTGCTCTGATTTCTATGAAACACTGATTACTCCTGATATAATACAAAAGAAATTAAAGTAATCTCCCCTGTTTCTATAGTGAAATCACCAGGTGGCAAAGTTTTTCAAATAACGGAAGTGACCATTGATCAGCTGTAGCAGCTTAGTGAAGTCTGGCTCCCACAAAAACGACTTTATAATACTACCAGAGATTTAATATTTCTTGATGATCTGCTATACCCATTCTTCGTACTGGTGAGATTTTTTCCCATTATCTGCAATTTAAATTTTGGTCCTTGCGAGTCCCTAATGGAGTGTACAGTCATTCGTTTTTGAGGCGATCGCTCGCGCGCACCATCGCTCGCCTAATTTCATTTCAAGGCGCGCGATCCGCGCACCTAGAGAAGTCCTGCTCCCCAAACCCCAATGCGTATTTTTTTTTTAAATACAAGTCGATAATTCATCACGCATTCACGAAACGAAAATAGGAACTCTTCTGTGTTCGACTATATGGGGAAATAAAAAATCGTAATTCTAGCAGCGAAGTCGGAGAGTCCGATCGTCCCTTTGATGTGATGTTTGAAGTACATGTTGAATATATCGCCAACGACTATTCAAATATATTGTTTTCGAAAGCGCTAATATATATTCATGAATATATCAGTCTGTTCGATAAAACTAGCGGTGAAATCATAGCTGAACCAGAAAGATTATTGCGTACTAAGATCCGAGTAAATTTTTGTTTTACCCGCCGGTGTTAGCAGGTGCCATATTTTGATTTGCGTGCGTTGCAATGAACAGCGGCTAGGGCCGTCGCCAGACTGCAGCTGTGCTTCCCTGGGAACGTCTAAACCCGCGGATATGGCGCAAAACATAACTGTCGTGGGAAAAGAGAATTTTCATATCTAAGCATTGTCAAATGTAATTAAAGGCCTATATGTTTACGAAGCTTATTTTCTCACGTAACAATTTCCGAAATTTGGATTTGACTAACAGAAAAATTATTTCAAGATCGTTGTTTGAAAACGCAGATAAAAAATAAAATCACAAAAATTTCCAAATGAAGTCGGCCGTATACACTGCTGTTGGAATTCTTATTTTCCTGGTCTATTCAGGAAGAAATATCACGTAAACCATACATATATCGAAAGATAAGATCGCTATCTATCCGATTATATATAAAGCATTTTCGTATTGAATGAAAAATATAACGAAATAAAACTACATTCCGAGAAGAGATCTGCGAGAAAATCGCGCAGTTTTGGCCGACATTTGCAAATGTTCAAATACCTTGAAGTAGCATCCGATTCCTTGAGAAGTCTGACGAATTCACGAGATATTTTCTGTCAAGGTACAGGTATATATCCATTGTTGAGAATTCCTACGATCGTATACGTTTGGTAAATTTATTTCCCAAATATTCTGCTATTGTCCGACACCAACTTGTCACAATTTCGCTCCATCTTTTCTGTTTTGATTTCTCCAAACGAAACCCGCGGTGAATGACGCAACCCGATTGGCTCGCCTTGTCACATGAGCGCTCTTATCCAATCCACTTGCCCAAAGCAGCGGGCTTATCAGAAAGTTTCACTAGCCATCCGATGGTGATTGTACTACGAGAAGAAAGCTGAATGAATGGGCTTTACAATGGTACGTCATTCATTGAAATCGGTTCAGGGAAACGGAGCATGGACGCGATTGAATCAGATGAGAAAAAAAAAACTTCTACTTCATTATTTTGCGTGTAATATCATCACTATCAACGAAAATTTCTACCAGATCAAAACTTTAATTTATAAGTAATATGTGGATGAAATAAATTATGGAAATTATCATCTTTATCCAGGGAATGTATACTACAATCAGCTATAAATTTTACCAGCCAGAGATTACGTACATCTGAAACCAGACCATGACAATTTCGATGTTATTTTTGTTGAAGCATTTTTTCAAACAGATAAAAACATGTTTTCATGAAGTTTGCATGCATAATTTCATGTATAATTATAAAAAATATAAACACAAACACAATTTCTGATGTTTGTGTATTTCATGGAGATATAAAGTTTCAAATTTTATTCACTTTCATAAAGAAAATATTTTTGAAATGAACTTTTGATCGACAGTTTCTGTGATGGATGTTCGTGCACTGCACGCATTGAGACTCAGCTGTGGAGCTACTGGTACTGAGGCCAGAAACGAAGCTCGGTAGTGAATGAGTTAATACACTGTTTGAAACAAACGTCACGATTGAAAGATTTGTTTTAGGTATTCATTTTGCACAAGTTTTGATTTGATCTTATTATCAGACTTGATATTCCAAAGCAAGTTGTCCATAAAGAATTTCTGAAGAAAATCGCTTCATATTGTTGTTCATATTGTTCATATCCGAGATTTATTTGCTGGAAATGGCTCAGAATGCATTTCCAGAATCTAGGACCTCTGAGCTTACGGGGCCAAGGCGGCCCCTGGACCCCGGCCTGAAGTGCTAGGATAGTCATTTCAGGAGTGCGATCACTCGCCTCGCTCATTTTAGGAGTGTGATTTATAGCACTCCTCTGATTTACAGAAACGAAAGACTTGAGTGTATTTTAGAAAATATCCCATTTGACATATCTGAAGCTACCCAATTAGTCAATGACCCATACTCTGTCCAATTGAAAGAGTACAAACTTCCTCAATGGTCAAACTTTCTGGCCCAAGTAAACCTTGTTGCTCCAAAACAACCCACGATGCAATGCATAACATTGACAGCCTTTCTCAGATGTTTAAATCAGAAAAGGCAGTGACCAATGACATGCCTGGAAGTTTGTTATGGTTGGCCCAAGCCAACTTTCTCAATGGTCAAACTTTATACAAGAATATGTTAATTATGGAAAGGGGGGGGGGGGGAGAAGAGACCAAAAAATCAGATTTTGCTTTATTCAGATTTCGACAAGGGGGAAATTGTTGGCAAGAGATTTTTTTCTCATCTATCAGGGGTTGAAATAATACCTGCCCATCTGCCTGAAGCAACCTAAAATCAGCATGGGCAAGTCTTGACCCTTCACCAGTCCGTGGGCAACCCAGGCTTCGGCCAACACCATGTTGGCGGGACAAGTTGAAACTGCTATGAGCAAGCAAGTTTAAACAAATCACTTGCATGAGGGGATTATTATTGATGATTATTATTTCGACCTCTGGCTATAAGGAACATTGGAAAGTCAACTACAATAGTGTTGTGTAGAATAAAAAAAAAACAAACAAACCCCATGAATCTATTGAGTATTAACCTTGGGGAAAGCCAATGAGACTGTGAAAGAATGCGACATATATGCAAAAATGTATGGATAACAAATTTTATTGCTCTGGTGCTTGCATTTCATTAGAGATGAGCCTACTTCCAACTTTCTTAGAGCTTCAATGAAACATTGGCACCAGAACAATAAGTAAGTTATCCATAAAATAGCCTTATTCTCCCATTTTCGAAGTCTGAATAGATAAGGTAAGTCTTTCTAGCAGCCACATCAGTACTTTCAGTTGGGTTAATTGTTTCAATTGGGTGATTTGACCGATTTGGAGAATTTGTGACTTTTCGGACTTCCAAATTATGTCCTACAGGAGTGATAATTATAGATAGAATCGAACCATATTACACGACATATGATCAGGGATTCATACAAGTCGCTTTTTACCACCGAATACCGGTGGTAAAAAAGATTTGAAAACAAAATTCGTATGGCTGGAAACTCAATTGCTTTTGTTTTACTGGACAAATACTCAATTTTTCGTGGAAAACTCAATTCGCCAGACATGGTCAAAGTTAATTTGACCGCCCCAAATTATGAAATAAACTCAATTGAATGACGATCTTACCGTGAAAACGACACTAACAGGCGCCGGCAGCGTGCCACCACGTGTGGTGGTGTTGTTAACGACTTCGAGTATGCTGATCACAGCGCCGCGTAGCGGCAGACACAATTGCTTGCATACATTATTTCCGGAACCCTCCAACGTTTATTGTGTGGCAGCCTGCATTCGTACTGCCGAGGGTTTCCAGACTATCACTGAAGTTTGACAACAGGGACTGCCGCCCAAAAGTTTTTATCGGTCATCTGTCGCCGTAAAAGTTATTTTTTTCTTCAACTTCAGACAGACCCTGTGTAGCTGTTGTCATCTTTAAATCGCGTACGTCATCAATTTGTCCGCCAGAGTTGCAAGTTTCAGAAATGAAATACAAAGAAAATATAGTCTACGAAACGAAAGAAAAATCTGCCCTCGCGTTGTTACGTAGTGCCTTACTTCCCTATTTTGAAAGTGAACTCTTCCAATTCGATTTATCGGCTTGTGGGCTTGCAACACCGGGTCAGTGGAAGTTTCCATTACCGCAATAGGGTTGACAGCCTTGCGCTTTGTAGAGCCACGTGCCTGCAGTCAGTCGACCATATTTCCCGGCTAAATCTGGACCGTGATGCCGACGTTCGGTCCATTCAGTAGCCATCAAACACGAAGTAAAAAGTGAAATGTCCAGCGATGTCAAATATTGAAAATACATCAAGACTAAACGTCTAAATTTCACATGACTTGCTAAAGCCAAGACCTGCAATCATGATCGGGTTGTATTTTTGTAAAGTACATTGACTGGTCTACAACTTCACTCATGTGATATCAGTGTGACTGACGCTGCGATGAGACCAGGCTGCATATTTTATCTTCGTCTGCTCCATAAAGTTGACTCCTCGTTGATTATAAACAATAAATTTTCATAGTTGGAAGAGTAATGGAAAACCATACTTTAAATACGAGGTGACCTGCAGAACTGGATTTTGGAAAACTTAACAGGAGATAAATAGCACTCAAGAAATTTGCTTTAAAAAATTCAACATTGAGTAAATGTGACCATCCAAAATATTCGGTAGTTTTCAGAAAATTTAGACTTTAGAACTTGGCAGATCTGTCTCCTGTAAAAACTTTATTAAACTTTAATTCCGTAACAATCTGCAGAGGCTGTGTTTGGTGCAGTTAGCTGCAGACAAGAGGGCATGTTTCCTGGTTCGATCGTTTGCTGTTTTGAACAATTACTGCTTGATTTCTCCCTCCGATTTCATTCGTGATATAGATCCCCATGTCCATTGTTATTCAGACTGATCTTGTGGTACGGTACATGTAAATCTCTAGGTTTTTATACTTCATTCGATGAAAACTTTAGCTGAAAACGTGCTGAATAGAATGAGTTTTATTGAATTTGGATATTGGGTAGATGAAAATGTTTTGTCAAAAATAACCCCTGCTCATAGTATAATATATTGACCATATTAAAACACACCAACATCCTGTGCATGGTGGTGGTTGAAATATTTGAGAACTGAATACCAATAGGTAAATCGGTGGTAAAAAAATTTGAAAACTCAATTGCAATCTTTGAATCGGCGGTTAAAAATTTTGAAAACTCAATTTTGAGTAATATTGTTTTCGGTGGTAAAATTTTTGACTTGTATGAATCCCTGATGATGATTAGCTTGCGGTCATTATCACTCGGTACCGGCTGTTCAAAATACTTTTCAAACCTCGCACTTGTTTTATGAAATTCTATTCTTAGTATGCATATCAAGCGCATGCTATGCAATGTAATTGGGTAGCTCCAAAATTAAGATGCGTGGTTGTTGGAAGCAACTTAATTTTTGGCACACAATAAGATTTTGTATGTCCTGTTGTGGTTACTCTTAGATCGGGTTGTGTGTAAAGACAGGATTATGCTTTTGTATTTTGTAGTTCAAGCGTCGCAGGAGGGATAATAATGACGAGATTACAGACCCAGAGGCTGAACAATTCAGAAAACTGTTTATTGGAGGGCTCAGTTACGAGACTACAGAGGAAGGGTTGAAAGCACATTTTGAGCAGTGGGGAGAAGTTGTAGACTGTGTGGTAATGAAAGATCCAGAATCTAAGAAGTGCGTGTACACCAATTCAATTTCATTTATGGTTCCACATTTTTCAGTGTTCTTTATTTAATTTTGTCACATTTTCTTAAGCGCATCTTGATAGAAGTATTCATATGAATTCTGGTTGAAGCAGGATGCTGACAACTCATTTGAATTGAATATATCCAATGTTGAAACTATTGCCATTCTATTTTGTTAGGTCAAGAGGTTTTGGGTTTGTCACATACAAGATGGCCTCTATGATTGACGAAGCACAAGGAAACCGACCACACATCATTGATGGTCGCGAAGTGGAGTCCAAGAGAGCCATGCCCAGAGAGGTAAGCTTGGAATGTTCGGCCCCTGTCTTCCATTTTGGAGCACCAATGGGACTTCCTTCGTGAAGTTTTGATGCAGCGTGCCTTGCAATTAGGACAAAGCGGTTGCCTAGGATAAGGTTTTTGTTGGGACTTTAATGATGAGCCATGTTACAGCTCATCTTCATTTTATCCAGCCAATTTCTACGTTCCCACTTCGAAGTTCCCTCGATATATCTGGACCCCTTCAATGTTCAAATAACTTATAGACACGAGACGTCACTGACCTCGAAAACATTTGAAATTAGAAATGGGTCGCACAAGAGCGTTATTGATTGGCTGACCCAAATAGTGGGCACCTTATTAGGAGGAAAGACGCCGCTAATAGAGGATGTCACTCTACGTGACTTAACTCGCAATCGATGTGTACGTTCTGATTGGTTCTTCTGTTAGTAGGTGAAATTTACACCTCGGATTTTGAACACTGAAGGGGTCAGATAAATCAAGGCAGGTTCGAAGTGGGAACGTAGAAATTGGCTGGATAAAATGATGGTTACAGCTATGATCATAGCAAATCTCCCCAGGGGGACTAACTCCCGACATTGCTTGTTGTGTAGGTAGTCTCCCCTCTTACAGAAGGGACAACTGCTATGAAATGACCTGATTTCATGGGTTTATTCAGTCTGGAAATAACTAGCCTATCCATGTCTAGCAGAAACTGGGAGTTTGTGAGGCACAGAACACCAAATAATACCAAGCTTTGGTGGGAGAACATTCTCTGGTAATTTTAAACTTGGTTGAAGTACAAAGTTATCATTTGATTGAATTTCTTCTGGTTTTCAAATGATTAAAATTCCTCTTTTTACTTAGGATGCCAATAAAAATGAAGCACAAGCCTCGGTGAAGAAAATGTTTTTAGGAGGTTTGAAAGAGGAAACGACGGAACAGGATATCCGGGATGTGTGTGAAATAAACGGACAGGTTGAACAGGTCGAAATGATCAAAGACAAACATACGGGCAAAATGAGGGGTTTCTGTTTCGTCACATTCGCAGACACGGATGCTGTTGACAAGATGTATTGTAAGTTCTAAAATAAAAAATAAATAAAAAATAAAAAATATTCTAATTGAAATGTTTATATGGTGCTTTCATATTATTTCCTCTTGATAATTAGGCCTAATCAACACCATTGTACAGAGTAGTGCTGCTAACCACACTTGAGCGAATGGAAGTGCACATTCCAACGTGTTCAGGACAATTATTTCATTAATTTTAAAATAATAAGCTTTGAACTTCTCTCCAGAATATGCCTGTTTTTTGGTCAACCGAAGTATAAGCAGGCTCCATTCCATAGGTTGCTCAAAGGGAACTGGGAAGATGTCTTACTATGCTCTTAAAATAAATTTTTCTGTGGACGCAACCCACATGGAATAGCGATCAGGACTACATTATATTATTTTAAATTATATTTTCAGTGAAGAAGAGAGTAGACATCAAAGGGAGAAAGGTAGAGGTGAAGAAAGCCTTGACTAAACAGGAGATGGGCGATGGTTCAGGAGGTGGTGGGAGGGGTGGTCGAGGAGGAATGAGAGGTAACAAAATCACCCAGCTGTAATGAGTTGACAAAATTGTATAGAAAGGCGTCAAATGGGTTCATACCGGAGTAGATCTAGCTGATCACTCTTGATTTATAATTATTGGAGCATGTCTGAGCCAGGCAATACTAACTCCACTCAGAGGATGGTGAAACCACTCCTGTATGTACATACGAGTTAATTCGAGGGCAAGTAATTCATGAATTGAAATCCTGGAGTTAAGTGGTTGATTTTTTTCTTACAGGTGGAATGGGTGGATCCGGTGGCAGGTTCGGAGGTGGGAGTAGAGGTGGTGGTGGTGGTAAGTATCCACAATATAAAAGCTTTAAATACTATTCAGAATAAATAGCTCAAATTTTCTCAGAACTGGGTATTATTAATTCGTCTTTGCTATCGAAAGTAATTTGGTTCACCCGATACTAGTAGTGAAGGTTCCATCGTTAACTGCAATATTAGTCTTAGTTTGAACTAAAGTATACAGTTGAGTCCGCTGTTTAGAATATATATGTCTTATGTACACAGGTGGATATGGCGGAGGAAGTAGTTACGGGGGAGGTAAGTGTTCACATCAAACATCCAAAATTGAACGATTGGATTTAATCAGAAATCTTTTCTCTATGCCATTTTGTTCTCAATGTCACTTGATCGAAGTTCATTGGTTAGATTTAGATTAAGTACAGCAGTTTGTTTCATCTAATAACAATTACAAGAGTTTACACTGCAAGCATTCTTCCAGTATGATTGAGACAGCACATGGTATTGTCAGTGATACTCCTCGTAGCGGTAGTTTGTACTGCAAGCATACAGTTTAACCAGCAGTTTAGAGTAATGGATTTATTATGTGCACAGGTGGATATGGCGGAGGGGGTAGTTACGGAGGGAGCAACTATGGCAGTGGGGGCGGAAACTACCGTGGAGGTAAACCCAGTATTGTTTCCCTGGAGTCTAGATATAGAATTCCAATTATGATCATGGTGCTATTGTAAATGGGTATTGGGTAAGATTATGGACAATTCTCCCATCTTTTTGGACAATCGCTATCTAAGAATGATACAACTAGGGCAAACTAGCACTGTCCTTTCTATCTAAATTTTGTTAAAATTTGTTGTTGGCAACCTTGGGTTTTATTTTCAACACTTTTGGGGTTGGCATGACTAAGTTTAGCTAGTGTGAATTAATACCCTGTGTACAATAGCTTAAATTAAGCCTGGTTAAAGGATAATTGGCAAGATCCTAAGATATTTTTTTACTATTATGTCTATGTAAAACCAGTTTTTCTGGTCCATTAATACTTGGTCAATAGGGAGCAGCTATGGTGGCAACAGCTATGGTAGCCAAACTAGTGGTTACGGTGGAAGCACCGGTGGTGGCTACAGCCAAAGCAACAGTTGGGGGAGTCAAGGTAGTGGCGGCGGCGGTGGCTACAGTGATGCCAGTGGCTATGGAGGTGGCTATGGAAGTCAAGGTCAGTATACTGATTCAGAATGGTCAAATGGATATTAGTGAGATGCATGGTTTTATAGAAAATTTTGCCACCTATTATTGCTGAAACTAGTCTCGCATATCCAGGACAATTCTGTCAAGGACAATTCTGTCAAGGACAATTGCTTAAAGGTTCTACCAGATGGTCCCCACATCTTTGATGCTAAATTGTTGTAAGAGGTTTTATTTGACATTTAATAAGTTTTTACCCCTTGGGCAAAATTTCCCCGAGGGGTAGTGTCAGCGTCGATCTGTCGGTCTTTCAAGTGGACACGATATCTCGGAAAGAATTACAGCCACGCATTGTAACTTCATACCACATATGTATCTTTGAACGACGTTTACTTATTTTATCATGGTCAAATTCTAGTATTTGCTATGGGGTTTTTTTATGATTAAAGCTGTCGTCGATGTCTGTTTTCGAAGAAAAAAATACCATTTGTCTTTTTTACACAGCTTTGTTTTTGTGCAACATGTGCAGGGGGTGGATGGTAGAACAAGACTGCAGGTGCAAGAAGCGTCAATTTCTCACTACCTTGGGGGCACAAGTTCTTAAGCATAATAAAAAAATCTGCAAGTCTGTATCGGATGGATCGCAGATATTACATCTTATCAAATGTTACTGTTCTTTGAAGCACTGTGGGCTTGATTCGATTTTTACTCGTTTTCAGGTGGTGGAGGTGGAAGTTGGGGTGGCAACCAGAACTTTGGGACGAACTATGGTGAAAGTTATGGAGGCGGACCGATAAAGTCTGGCGGCCAAGGAGGCTACTCGCAACGTGGTTCAGGTCCATATGGTGGTGAGGGTCTCTTAAAGCTATCTTGTCTCTTGAACGCTTCACAACTATGGCATTGCAGTATCTTTTCAAGTTTTAGTCTACTCATCCAGATCTTTTGCATGTTCTTTCATTGGACAGATTCCTGTTCATTAAACTGAAACTGAAAGTGATGGACAGGTGGACTAATTTCTAACCATGCATATTGACCATGAGGAAAATGATAGTAACCATTTATTAAAATCATCCACTTCGCTCTTTTTTGGCCCTTCCACATTTACAAAACGCCCTGCTCGGAGACAACACAGCTTGAGAACGGGTAGACTAGTGCTTGTAGAAACCTTAGGTTTAGGCCGTCTTTTGACCAGGTAGACCTCGAATGTCTGCCGGGTTTGATGCATATTGTCACTGTTAGAAATAGCAGCTATGGATAGCAAATCGCCATAGTTCTGAATAATTTTCAGGCCCGCCTCGATATGCCAAATACGAATGCTCAATAATTCATCTCGCTTCACAAATCAGTTTTGCTTCATTGAAAGACGATCAATCCATTCTTCTCCTCGCTACAAGGCTCGCACCAGTAATAATGGGGATTATTGTAGGCTGCTTAATGTACAAAATCAGGCAAGTAAGCATGCTACCAGATCTGATCACAATGATGGAGTGAGAAATCGAGCAGTGACAATGAATATTGATCTGTCTTGTGTGTTAAAATGCTTCTTGAGCATGGCTAGCTTGGTAAAAAATGTAGAATATATCCTGTGTGAAACTCGAAGGCAAAGTGCTGAAGTTTGAAACTTTGATTTTTCAGGTGGTTATGGGAACACTGGGGGATACAGTGGCAACAGTGGATATGGTGGGGGCGGAGGTGGCTTTCGCCGATAGAGGCAAATCTGTTCTGGGGTAAGTGAAAAGTATTGGTGGATTTCTTTGAATCTGGAATAAATACAGGAAACGGCCAGTTTGAAATGCCAACTCGTTAAACCTTCAGTCGTAATTGGATCTAGGAAATTGTAAATTAGGTAACTTCTAGGAGACTGAAAAAATAGGTGACTTGCAGGTTATATAAATATTAATTCGTACCTTGTAGGTTGTATTCCAATGCCAAAAATAGGTTCTAAGCTCCCTAAATGCATTTAACTCGAATGTTTTATTGTCATACTGATTTGATTTATTTTTTATTATGCACATCTAGGCAGTTTAAAAAGTTGTAAGCGTAAAGAAGATGCCAGGGCTAAGTAGGACAGGAAACTAGTTAAATACGTTTCCATGACCACCATCCACTTCACCCATTCTGAAGAGAATTAGCCAGAATCACAGCATAACTTATGTTAGCACCCCCTCAGCACCATCTATTGACCAGTTAGCAGCAGGTACCATAGCAAACAACAAACCCAGAGGATTGAGGTGTTGCTCTCTACAGGATAGCGAAAGTGAAACCAGATAGTGGAACAGGCTAGTGAAATGCTCGTTTTAGGTGTTAAGTACACCATTTCTTCAGTTTGACCACTCCACCACATCGTACTATCACGCCCTTAGAGACATCTTGGATTCCTTTTACAACTGCTCAGGACAGGAGCTAAATTTGTGTGCAAGTTCAGGCTTGCCAAAGACTTTGTGGATATGTAATGTCCCATGTACATGGTGGTCGTCATTTTATAACACAAAATTGGAACCATTACAGCTATATTTTATGTGTCATCGTATCGTCAGTTGTGGTTTTGTATCATAGTGCGTGCTCTCCAGATCTTAACTCATCGCTCAGTTTCATCTTGTATCGCTCCATTGAGTCATTAATAAAAATGTGAAGAGATGTAAAGAAGGAATAAAGATAGTTGTTTTTTTAGTGTTGTAGATAGTTTTAGACATGTCTGGATGATTGAAGGGTTTGGAAGTGTAGACTTGGGTAGGGGTGGGTGCGATCAGGCTTTTAACTAGCAAAGAGCCTTTACGACATTTAAGAAACTGTAGGCTAAATTTCACATGGTGGAGGCGGAAGAATTTGCTTTAGATATTCTCCAGTTGTAGTTAAAAGCCTGTCCACTTGCACGAGAAGATTATGGAACAATATTGAAAAGATGACAGAATGAGAGAATAGTTCAATTAAATGTATGTATAGTGTCTGGGATGCATGCAGATTTGGGACATCTCGTGAGTTTAATGTTGAAACAAACTGTGTGGTTTTCACTTGAACTGTCTAAATAAACTAAATGAAGGAACTAATTATTAAAATAGTGGAACTATTTGAATAGAAATATTTTGAGGTGGCAAGGGAGTAGGAACAAAATTGACTTGGCAGTGATAAGCTGAACACCCCAAAGTGCTTTGTTAATACATTAAGTATGAAGGATTCCTCAAATATATGAAGTAATGACAGACTGAGCAGTGTAGAGTTGATGCCATTACTAACCCTGTTACGAAACACAGGGATGCGAAACTGCTGATGTTCTAAACGGCAGAAAAGACTATTCTCGGGTGAATTTCATGGAACCAGAAGTCCGAGTGAATACTCGATGCTTTCCTCAATACCTTTGATAGTAAAATTGATCTTGGGATCCTTAAGTCCTTCACATGCATGCCTCAAATATGTAGGGGGGAGCGAATTGGACGTTCAAAACATTTAAAGTTTGGAGCAGGTGGAATATTTTGATGCCAAGTCTAGGAAAGATATTGTTATATAAAATCATAATTTAGAGAACTGTTGATTTCCCCGTCTGTTAATCCAGAATGGAGAAAATAGGGTAATGAGGGATGGAGGGTGGTATGTAACTTTCTTATGATAGCCAAAGGACCAGATAAATGGTCAGATGAGTAGCAGACAGAACCTCTACGAAATAGGAAGCTAATGGGAGTTGTCTCCCCTTAGAAGGATGCAAGTGTAATGAAGCCTAGACAACTGCAGAGTTTAGAGAATGGTTGAGCCTTTATGTAGGGAAGGTAAGTCAGTTTGTTTTGCAAAGTTATTAAAAAAGAAAAAAAAATAGCATTCTAGGGAAGGTATTAATCGGGTAGTTTCAGTAATCTGGGAAGGAATGTGTTAGCGGGGTAAAAAGAATTTCTAGAAAAAAAGATAACGAACCAGGAATGCAGGTGAATAAAATATGAATGTACTATTAAAATGGAAGTTCCCTGAAGCCAGCAGTGCTGAGCATAGTATTTTCAGTGTATTCAAGAGAATCTGCCCTGCATAACTATGCGTCATGGAATAAAATGATGGCAGTTTTAAGGGCTGTTCCAGAAATAAAGTACACGAGATGGGCGAATTTCTATAGTATATGCTTGGTGGGTGGTGCACTCCTTTGGGAGAAATGGTATATGAATTGTTGATTGGTTCCTCATGTACCAGTTTCTGGATAAGCCCTAAGCAGAACCTTGAAACAGTGAAAATGCGATGTCCAGTTACCTTCCCTGAAGGATCGGGGAACTTCAACATGTTTCATCCACTCTGGAATAAAATGGAAAATAATTTTATTTACAGCCGATGAATTGAACTGATACCTTGATCGAAATGGAGAAATTCATTGATCTTGTGGGAAGCCATGGCATCTGGAAAGGTAAAACACTAGTTATGCTCCCTCTGTCTTAATTAGAGGGGCATAAAGCTATCACTAGTCTGTCCTTCTGTATGACCCAACTGGTCTGGATATCTCCGTTACTATTTGGTGGACAAATTTGAAACTAGCATAGATGCTCAGTATCATGTCTATGTGCACTGGCCGGTTATTATTTTAATTTTATTTTCTTTTTTACACGTTTTGATGATTTTCCAGTCATTTCTTCCCTTGGTCAACAATTTCTTTTCCGGACCATAAGGCCATTTAAATATGAAACTTTGTTACTCAAAAGCCGCCGCATGCTTCGAAATCTGGCCGCATGTGTCCATTTTATTGGTGAAAATCCAGCCACGGTTGCAGCAACATTTTTTTCCATTCTGTTTGAGCATCAAGAACATCTTCTTAAAGCTTTAAACAACATAGTATGTGCTTCAACACTATTTCGAGCTGATATCCCTTATTGATATCTTTTAGGGGGGGGTAAGGAGAAATTTTGTTGACATTTTGCAACAGAAAACCTTGCATCACGAACTTAGCACATGGTCTGGCAAGGGGAGGTAATTAGGTATTTTTTCGTTTGAAACTCTGCAGAATAGTTATTGCCCCTGTTCATAAAATATTTTGATATTCCAATGATAAACCATGTTTATTATATAAATACAGGCCTTCAAGTGCCTCCTATATTTCCTATATTTTTGAGTCATTCCTATATTTTACTCAAAATCTCCTATATTTCCTATATTTTGACTTTTTCTCATGAAAACTTTCATCAAAGCTCTGTAATGAGTCAAACTGACATGAGGAAATACATTTCAGAATCGCTACGCTCGGCAAATATGAAAACATTTCAATCTTTCTATGCTGAATCAAATAACAGAACAGGTCACCTGAAAGACCACCACCATGACCGCATTCAGTAAAAGTAATTTGATTAAAGTGATCATAAGCCCTCCAGTTTCCATCAAATGAAAGACCATTGCCAACAGTGTCGGGGAAATATTTATTGTAATTTTTTTACGATTTTATTACACAGAGTAACCTGCAAATAAAGCATGGTTTTCTATGGTGGTCTGTTGCAATCTTATCTAGGTCCTGTGACGTCACATGGCCTAAATAAGATATATTTCAAACTTTGTATGCACTTTCCAATGCTTGTTTCAAGCTTAAGGTGTGCATACTTTGAGTTTCAACACCGACTCACTGTTCCAATGTGCATTTTTCACCAAAATCTGGGAAATTAATACAAGATTCAAATTGATTTGACACTTATAAGTTACCATCTCCCAGATTTTGGTGAAACATTCACATTGGAACAGCGAGTCTGTTGAAACTCAAAGTATGCACACCTTAAGCTTGAAACAAGCATTGGAAAGTGCATACAAAGTTTGAAATATATCTATTTAGGCCGTGTGACGTCACTGGACCTAGATATGATTGCAACAGACCACCATAGAATACCATGCTTTATTTGCAGTTTACTCCGTGTAATAAAATCGTAAAAAATTACAATAAATATTTTCCCACACTGTTTGCAATGCGATGGTCTTTCATTTGATGGAAACTTTACTTGAGGGTTTACGATGATTTGAACACCAGAAAACTACCAAGTTTGGAACATACAATGTAGTACAGACCTGTCTTACACTCCTTTATTTCCTATTTTTTCCTATATTTTATTCAGAAAATTCCTATATTTCTCCTATATTTTTGCAAATTTCCTCTATTTTCTCCTATATTTTCACTGAGAGCCACTTGAAGGCCTGTAAATATATATATATAAATAATTTCATCAAAGCTCTTTTATTACATGATCATCTGTTATTTGGACCTGGGGGTATAAATTTATTATTATAAATTCCCCATAAATTTTCTAACAATTACATTTTCTTACCATTGCTGGTGATCATTTCAGTGTTTTAGAGTCTTCAAATGCTCAAAAATAAAATTAAAAAAGTTTTTTAACCCCTCGGCCATTTTGGCCTCGTGGTATTGTCGTTGCCATGTCCGTCCGTCCGTTAACGCATTTTAGGCAAAACCGCTCGAGATACAACCACCAAATTTTCAACACTTATTTATCTAGTGCTGAGTCGGACGCCTATCGAAAGTTTATCTGCAGAACTGTGTTCGGTATAGCTACTATATTTTGGAAACTTATTTATATTGTTGTATTCTACAAGCCAACAAAGGATAACTCGCCTCGGCTTATGGAGTTATGCCCCTTTCGGATGTAATAATCTCCAATTTTGTTATCTGTAGCTGAATGTACAAGTTAAATCTGCAGATCCATGTTCGGTACAGCTTATTCGTCTCGGTTCTTATTTTACAGAGTGCCAAGTCAGACGCCTATCGAAAGTGGCTCTCCTCGACCCATATTTTACAGAGTTATGCCCCTTTACAGATATATAATTTTCTATTTGTCCTATATGCCTGAATGTACTACCGGTATATCTTGATCATCCCACATAGAACTATCTCTTCTCCAATTCACACTACACATGGGTCACAATCACTTGGGGAAAGCCGAGGGGTTTTGATTAGATCAATCATGTTTTGTACAGGATTGACAAATGATAATCTACTCATTAAGAGATTTAGATTATACATATAAGGAAAAATCTGTGATGAAAAGTCTTGCAGGTATTGAATTTCCTCCAAACCAAAATAAAAATAAAAAGCCTCCTGAAGATTTCAAGTCTCCTGCTTGGGAAACACTTTCATATTTGAATGGCCTAAATAATACCTTGCAGATGTGCACTGTAGATTTTTTAGCAGTTTTGAGGAATTTGCAATGTTATGGCCCTTTATCCCATCATTCAATGTCTGGATCTTAGCTCGGTTACTCAGGCCTTCAAGTGCCTCCTATATTTCTTATATTTTTGAGTCATTCCTATATTTTCCTATATTTTACCCAAAACCTCCTATATTTCGACTTTTTTCTCATGAAAACTTTCATCATTGCTCCGTAATGAGTCAAACTGACGCAAGGAAATACATTTCAGAATTTTTTTTTCGCCTCGCTTCGCTCGGCAAATGTGAAAAAATTTAAGTCTCTCTATGCTGAATCAAATAACAGAACAGGTCACCTGAAAAGACCACCACTATGACCGCATTCAGTGAAAGTAATTTGATTAAACACCAGAAAACTACCAAGTTTGGAACCTACAATGTAGTACAGACCTGTCTTACACTCCTTTATTTCCTATATTTTATTCAGAAAATTCCTATATTTCTCCTATATTTTTCCAAATTTCCTCCTATATTTTCACTGTGAGCCACTTGAAGGCCTGGTTACTACTTAATGGATGAACTTGAATGGAAGATGCTTAATGCTGTATTGGCATACATCCAAACAATCTGATTTATTATTTGCTCTGTATTTTCTAAAGTTATTTGGGTTATTTCATATCACAGTGGATATGAGAAAGTCGTATTGGCTACTGAATTTTTCCGCTTTGCTGTGTCAAACTTTTATCCTTCATGGATGGACTCTACTGGTCAGTAATCACTCGGTTCTACTTCAGATTCCAGTCGTAACCAGCAGTGAATATCCTGGTCCAGCTAGCACGATGCAGCCCCAAGCAGGCGGCTCTGTTCATCCTTGAGGACTCTGAGAGATGTTGGATAGAATTGACTGTAGATTTGAAACCTTGAGGGTCACAACTACACCTGGACAAAACAGTCGACAGTGTTGCGATCTTGAATGCTTTGATCAATGCTCATGATAAAACTTACATCCTGGAGGAATGATGGATGATTATGTACTTGGTCGCGATGCACATCCACGAACCACTATGCTTAAAAGTTGGAATGATGGTACCGGGAACAAAAAAAAATACTCCAGATCTGGAGATGTTGCCATGCCTTGTATATGTAATGCTCACACTTGGGATATATTTGAAATGGCTAAACAGCAGAACGACCTCTAATTATATGCTGAAAGTAAAACTAATGAACTCCATTTTGTTTGTTGTTTTCCCTGATTTCAGTATGTCCATTATTTACAGGGTTTGATATAACTACACATTCACGAGGCTTCGAAATAAAAGACTAAGAAATTCCGAACATGAATCATTTTGTGGAATTCTGAAGTCCATCTGTTTGCTCATATGCGATGTGAATGCAGCTCAAGAAGGATCATAGCCAGGCTTGTCAAATTAAATACAACAGTTGCATCTGGTGATGAGCCTGAAGATGAACTGGAGAACTCTATTCTGTGATATAGTTTATGTAGGAGATGACGCTTTTCAACATGATTTGACATGTTAGGAAATGGAACACCGGCTGATCATTTGCCACTAGTGGAAATCCCGTACATTTAAGGGGGTCGTTCGTAGGTGGATTTATGATTTGGGGGCCTAAAACTGAAAAATTATCGTTTGTGATTTTTTTGCGTATTTGGATACAATGAGGCTTGTTCTACGTGGTACTGGTCTTTGTTTTCATTTATCATCATTGTTTTAGCGTAAAATAAGATACTTTCGTCCCCTATTGGCCCCTATTTGATAGTAAACAAGGCAAAAACAAACAGAAACCGAAATAAAACTCACAAAAACTGCCCATTTTATCGCGGTAAAGCTCCCGATCATCGCTGGTAAATATCTGCCATTTTGGTCTCCTATGAAAGCTGAGATTGCTATCTGTCAGTTCGTGTGACCTACGTCATCACATTCCGAGTACTTTTCCATGAATGAGCTCCCAAATAAGGCATACATTTACTACGAATTTTACTATAAAGTTACGTAGTAGCTTTTCATTGGATCGCCCAGTCCATATGAATATGTATTAGGGACCTTCGCCAATCAGCGCAGTATCTAGCGACGCCGCGCATGCGTACTGCGCCGTTTCCTGTCTCCGCCATGAGGATTTGAATTTAGCAGACAGCTTTACAATCCAACACTTTTAGGCCTTATTTTTCATCATCAACGAACAAGATGCCGTCAAAAAAGTTCAGATCGTGTCACAAATTCACCGGAAGACGTCGCAAAGCTGATAAACGGCCGTTTACATCGGGTAATTCTGAGGATGACACTGGATTGTCCACTGCAACATCAGATAGCAATAGTCAGTCTGCTAGTAGTACTACAGAAAATACTACAGCAAATACTACAGCAAGCAATGAGAATATTCAAAATAATACGGAGGAAATCATAACCTCTCCAAGTGAGAAAAAAATTCGATTGTTTGCAGAAACAGAAAACTTCACAGAGCCTGAAAATAATAAATCGCATGGTTTCAGACTGGTTGATGTTATTTTTATCAGAAACTTAGTGGCTGGTTTAACCTGTCCCCAGTGTAGTAACAGTGACTTGGACATACAAGAGGACAGTTTTGTAGGACTATGCAGCACTTTTAAAATTTTCTGTCATTCATGTGAGGAGGTAGTCCACAGTGCAGCAACATCTGAAAATTTGAACAATCAAAGGGGGGGACCATCTGTAAATAGAAGAGCTGTTGTAGCTATGAAAGAACTAGGTTGTGGTAAAGCAGGACTTGACAAGTTTGCGAAAGTATTTGATTTTCCTCATTCTCTAGAAAAGGAGGCCTTCGTAAAACACGCTAATGTCATTTCAAAGGAAAGTATTTCTGTAACATCCGATCATTTAGAGGAAGCAGCAGCAGCGGTGAGAAAAGCATACGAGGAAACTGATCCAACTCTGAAAGACCAAGAAATTATAAATATAGCTGTCGCCTGTGACGGAACCTGGCACAAACGGGGGTATACCTCTCACTACAATGTTACACTTGTAACCGACATTTTGACTGGCTTAGTCATAGATTACGAAGTTATGTCAAACTACTGCACCTTATGCTTTCGAAATAAAATGGAAAAAACATCTCAAGAGTACATTGACTGGTATGCAGCACATGAGAAAGACTGCGAAATAAATCACAAAGGTTCTTCCAAGTCAATGGAAACAAAAGCTGCAGTAAAAAATTTTTTGAGAGGTCAGTTGAGAAATTAAATTTTCGCTACACCACCTTACTGAATGACGGGGACAGTTCTGTGTACAATGAAATCTCTCAAATCAATGACGGCAAAGGGCCATATGGTGAAGATTTTCCTGTCGAAAATGAAGACTGTATCAACCACGTTAGTAAGCGGATGAAAAACTGATTGGACAAAGTGATTCAGGTCGAGAAGGCTAGGAAGGCACCCATAGATGGAAGGGGTAGGTTGACAAAGGACAGAGTAAGAGCCATGCAAAACTACTATGGCAGAGCAATAAAAGATCATGCCAATGATCTGACAGGTATGCATGAAGCCACTTGGGCAGTGTTTTTTCACTACATTAATGACACAAAGCCCCGACATAATCACTGTCCCAAAGGTACAGATTCTTGGTGTTGGTATAATCGGCAAATTGCCAATGGCATCAAACAACCTCAAAGAGGACCTCCCTCTGCCCCACTGCCATACTTCGTAAGTGAGGCCATTCTTCCAGTCTTCCGTCGTCTCTGTGACAAAACCCTACTCAAACGCTGCATTCGGGGAGGAACGCAAAATGTGAATGAGTCGTTGAATGGTGTGATATGGGCAAGGGCCCTCTAAGTCAGGTTTGTTAGTCTTTCTAGCATTCAGAACGCAGCAGCTAGAGGAGTTACTGAATTTAACAAGGGTGCATTCTCCTTAGTAACTCTGATGGAGAGGAGCTCCGTTAGTCCGGGACCAAACATGGTCAAGTTCTGCAAATCCCAGGATCGGGAACGCATCACCAAATCTAAATATAAGTCAACTGAGCGGTTCAGAAGGTTGAGGAAAGAGAAAGAGTTAGAGACTTTAAGAAAACAGATGAACCAGGAGACGGAGGAGGGTACTTCTTACCAATCCGGAAATTTCTAAGTGACTAAATATTACGGATACCCAAGACCGACAGATATGGTTATCTCCAGACATTATTACGCGAGTCGGGGACCATGTAGATGTGTGATTTTTATTAGAAATGGTGATATTATATTGAACATTGCATTCAGCCCTGTGACAATACTCTTTCAAACTGTATGAAAATCCAGATTTGCAAGAAAAAAACAACAGTAGACATGAGAGGTACAACAGCATTCAAGTTGTTCAACTTTATTCTCAAAATCATGAATTCACGATTTTCACACATTTTTTAACATTAGGAAAGCAATTATTTCACCTTCTCATTGATCAAATGGGATGAAATTTGGATATTTGGTAGCTGGGATATATCTGAGTGCAAATAAGAAATATTTTCAGAATATCTTCACAATAAGCGAATATACAGTTACCATGGCAACCAGGTATATATGCGTATTTAGTGTAAAACAGCTCAAATTTTGCTTCCAATGGTTAGTTTTACTTGAAACTTCTTATTTGCACAAAGGAACACATCACAGAAATACCCTGCAAGTTTGATAAAGTTAGCTCTTTTACTTTGGCGTATGATGCTTTCCTAATTTAAGCGCCAAAATCCAAGATGGCCGCCGTTACCATGACAACCGATATATATATCTTTGTGAAAATGATTTTTTTTCAAATACTTTGATCATATATCCAATATATATGAAAATCTCTGAGATAACTTCATTTTTGAAAGAATTAAAATTTTCTACTGACGACCCCCTTAAACTGTAAGTGTTTCATACTCCCTTGTACATTCACATGATTGTAATCAAACAATACTGGTAATATGACACACAATATGATACATGTATGCCTATTTATATAATATATTAATATTTTTATAGAAGGAAGATGCCAGAATGAAAAGCTACGCTGTACTGGAACACCTCACTCGAACAGAAGAGTTCCTGCATCACTACAGATTTTATTTGCAGAAAGGATGTAAGTACTGTTAATGAGAAATCTCAACTTCTTTTGTTTGATTTATAACTTAGATCCCCAAAGAACCTTTCATTTGGAGTTAAAAATACTGGCATTCCTTGTCTTCCAGTTCTTTGTATAGCTTGCCCATGCAGCTATAAAGAACCATAAAACTCTTAACTCCACCTGGGCAAGTTGTTGATTGTCAAACCATGCTTTTTCTTTCAATGTTGAGGAAAACAGACAATGACTTCCAAGTATGTATTGGTACAAAATTTAAAGAAAAAAGCCTAATTGTGAGCAGGGAAGAGCTCATCAGAAGATAGCAGACATAATACATTCATTTTCGTCCCCTGCAGTACTATGCCCTAAGGCAGTTGATAGGTTGTTTCGCATGACCCGCCCGCATCAATATTTTGGAGATCAATAATGCCGCATGTATTTTAATTATCAGTAAGGCCGTTGTTAATTAATTCTTTGTTTCTCGTAACCTTGCTTTTGAAAATAGACATGATGAGGGCGATAATTATTAATTATTACCTAGCGAGAAAAAAAAATAAAATACTAAAACAAAACTTGGGATGCAAAATTTGAAAATATAAAACCTTTTACTGGACTAGTGGACTACTGGACAAAGACTGCTAGAGGAACAGTGACCTGCTAATTAAATTAATAATGCATACATAATAACCATTAAAAAGAAATCACAGATCACAATCCATAGACATGACTCTTTGACATAAAATACATTATGTGAGGTGTCATATATGGAGCGAATTTAGAACTGGTTTCCATCAGATTAGTACTGGCTCACAATATTAAATCAGCATTCACCAAAGCAACCAAAAATAGTAATAATATTAATCCTAATTTTTTAGGATTCATAAATTTTACTATAATACAGCTGTCCTAAGCAAGTCACTGGTCAACAACAACAACAGCTTTGGTCTAATCACGATGCCTTCTTCGGATTTTCAGTCAGTAAAGACTTGGAAGAGAAGTCTTTCTTCTCTTCCAAGTCCGCCACTGTGGATTCTTGATCCATGGCACTGAGTGATTTATAGATTTATAGAATTTATTTGCTGATTACAAGCGCCCATATAAATGAGGCAGGAGAATCATCGACGGAAGTTTCAAATCTGCCTTGGAAAGAAAACGCTCGATGACAGAGCTGGCGGTCGTCTTTTCAGAGAATAGGAAAGTTGTGAATTTAACATAAAACTGACCGTTTGTTGAAGCTATCATGGCTCCGTTGGCCAAAATCATTTTGATCAACACCAGGATGAATGCGATCAACCATGCGGACATTTCTAAATTCATTGCGCGGTGTACGAGGAACGAAAGGGGTGTATGATGAACATACTTCCGTTTGATTTGAGAACTCCGCGTGCAAATCGATATCTAGTTTGTAGACGAATAGTTATACTTCTTCACTTCTCAATGCATATTTCGTTAGATTACATGTGGATTACAAGCGTCTAGTCCGTCATTTGTTGTTATTTACTGTTTTTGCGATCAGACAAACGACGGAATTGAGACCACAGAATTTCCTTCCGGAGCTCCGACTGGAAAACATAATGACGTAGCTTAGAGGATTCCCAAGAAAGTTTGCCGTTTCATTGGTCAGTTTATGGGGAATCCCTTGAACTGCACAACAGGTGGCGCTGCAGTGCCCTTCGAAGGCATGGCACAAAGAGACGGCTTTACGAAACTTGTTACGACAATCTCGGTATTTTACGAGCAATTTAATCACTGGAGAGCGCTGCTTCGCGAAATCAGAACTCATTATAGGCATTTTTTTTTAGGGATCAGTACCAATAATTAATACAATGCGTAATTATTGCTTGCAAAAATACTGATGCGGGCGGGTTACGGGAAACGAACCATTAATTAACAGCGGCCTAATTATTGGCCATAAAAAAATAAGTAAGCAAATCCATGAAAACAAATGAGCTGACCGTGCTGTCAACCGCGGAGGCGATCAAAATTCGCCATTTTGGTTCACATTCTTGAGGGAAACCCTCTCAAAACGAGGCGAAGTCGTTATCCCGGCATGCATCTCTAGCGGGGATTCCCACGTGTCGAGCAAGTTGCAGTAAAGTTAGAACTCCGGCAGTTTAGACGGTTATGTACCAAAGTCATCATGATGGATCAGTTGTTTCCTCATCAACCAGTCGGTACATCGTGCCTAATTTAACCATCCATTTCTCTGATGAAACGCTTTTGAGCGAAGTGGTCGAGCGCTTCACCTCTTCAGTCCCCACAACAACAACTACAACACATGCTGTCGACGTGCGCGTCAAAATTCTCGTAAGCTTAAGGGCGATGGACATACAAAATTCGTTGCCTTGGACAGAGAATCCCTATCTTCAGTCAGTGAAAAAGAAATAAAGAAGATTTCAATAAGAGGGGACTCCTGACGTTGAAGCCCTGGAACAAGCCACTGGGCATTTATTCATTCATTCTTCTGGATACGGTTTTACAATGTACCCTTACAATGCCCACATGGCTGGGTGTTAGGGTAGAAAATTATATATAAAGATCAAATGTAACGTCTAACACCAATATATTTCTTATTTCAATATATCTGTGGAATACTAAGTGAAATATAGTATGCATATATAACCCCCCACCCCCCAAGGACAAGCTACTCACTAGAAGTATTCAGATTCATCAATTTACAAAATCGTGCAAGATATCTTTTATAGTAGTCACATTGAAGTAAGAGTTGTTTCCCTTGATTTCTGTTCACACAATCATGACACTGTGCATTTGAGTTTTACTATCTACCATAATTATTTACAGAATGTTTCAATTAAATTAAAGCAAACTTAAAATGTCTCTTTAGAGAAACTTATACACATTGTCCTGTTGATTTGCTTTATGGAACAGGCTAATGGGAGATTATTTTGACTTGATATGGAATGAGTCCATGGTAGAAAATTTACCTTCAATAATTAATAATTAATAATTATAGCATCTAGCATGTATGTTTTGACAGGAGGTCATGCTAAACAACCCATTAACTGACAACGGCCTAAATAATTTCTATACAAAAGGTCACTTCATCTATTCTCTGTTGAGAATCATTTCTCTGGATCATTGAGTGCATTTCATATCACATTTC
>JAVTVY010023644.1:0-99467 GCA_036873755.1 Hanleya hanleyi
GGTACTAAACTCGTTCCAATGTGCACGCCAGGAATCCATTTGGTTGCTAATGGTTGGGACTGTTCACCTTTATCTTAGGGCGGGCCTGGACTTGTCTGCATGACGCTCTGTAAACTCACTCCCTAAATACTACACTGGTGCTCTGTATTAACTACATTAACTACATTTATACAATCTCCATGATTCAGCGGTCGTTATGCAGACACTATGCAGACAAGATCATTTATTACAATCGCGTTTTGTGACACAAAATTGGTGTCCTATCACACCACTAATGCGCCATAACACTGTATTTACGTTCTATATTCCTACATTGACGTTCTGTATTCAGAGCATTGGTACTCTATAACACAACAATGTGTGGCCAATGAGCATGTGATCATGCTATTCAAAATGTCCACATGTACATCAACAATAGCTTGACTGAGATAAAAATCACAGTCCTCAACTTGGGTTCTTGTGAGGCTTCTAGAATTATGCGGTCATTATATATGCATGTGGGGTCCTTGAACTTCTTGTCAGTATGCCAGCATCTTTTTTCCACCACCCGTATTATGTTGCGATTAATTGTTGCCTGTGTATGGTGAGGTTCAGCTGGTGGGCGTTTCGCCCCGGGGGCTCGCCATCTGCAAAAAGCATCGTGATTGTAGTTTTGTGACTTGTAAACATGGTAGAGAATGAAGCGCAGATATGTGTTCTGAAAAAGAAATTGCGTTCTATTAACCCCCCCCCCCCCCCTCGTTTGAACCGTTTACTCCTTCTAACGGTCACATAATTCATCATTTCCACCAGATGACTTGAGTCATTAGGTCACCGCCGCATTTTTTTTCACCCGTGTTATGTTGTGTTTGCTGGGTGCGTAATCTGTGTGCAACTACGTCATCACCGGAAGTGACGTCCTCGATGACATCGTCGAAAGTGAAGTCATCAACGAGAACTGGCGTCATCAGCGAAAAAGTGACCTCATGATGCATGGTGGATCCTTTAACTTGTAGACGAAAGGATGCACCAGGGAGCAACACAAGGGTAGTTTCTCAAACGGCAGCTTCTGATTGGACAGAAGCAACAGAAGATATGATTGGCATTCAACTCGGCTCCCCAGACTGGGTATGTTGTGATGGAGTAGATAATGAACTGTGTAATACGCAATAGGATTGCTGCCGTTTTTTATCACTCTTTCTCTCGTCTGACTGTGTCATGTGTCAAGGCGTTGCAAAATTAGGGGCTGGGTAGGTGTGGAGTGTATGTGTGGATGCCATCCTGCATGGTACATTTGGACCAAGGATAGATTACCCGAAACACCCCCTGCGCACCCCAACATCTCGGGTAACTACATCCTCTCGACTGTGTATGAACACCGTCGCTACACTTCCGATGAAAACCACCCTAGTATTAGTTTACACCATAACTGCTTACCAGTCTTATTCTAAACAACGAGAGCTTCAACACGACACCATGCACGCCATATTTGGTTCAAGTATCCAAATACTTCACCAAAAGCACCAAAATCTCCAACAGTGGGCGTCCCGGATACCATCTCCAGGCTTATGGCGGATTCCACGCAAAACCGTACCACTAACTCCCATTTCTGCCCGTCCTTGACGGAATAGGACATGAGTAACACCAATAACGTAGAAAACATCATAAACAAACAATGTTCCTTGTACATTATTATCTAAAATGTGTCAATGAATTGTATAAGATGAAAATAAACAGGTGCCCCTATGAATTCTTTGTGCAGTTTTTAGTTAAGCGGAACAAAACACGAATGGCATTAGTAACATTTGTGTTACTAATGTCATTTGTCGGTCAAAATCTATTTTGTATATGTACAAGAAATCTCTTACAGCAGAAGCACATGCACATGCTCAGTGGAATTAGGCCAACCATATTGATGTATCTGTACCATTGTCAGTGTATGTCATCGCCCATGCTGTAATATTGAGCCTTTTTAAAAAAAATCGAATGTAATTTCCGTCACAGGAGTTGGACGGAAATGACATTAGAAACGTTTTTCAAATACTCATCGATGTATTGACATTTAATACACTGGCACTGGTACATATATCTCAATAAGGTCAAGCTAGTACCACTGTAAATCTTTAATTGAATAATTTAATTGACTTTTGTTTTGTGGTGAATATTGTAAAAAAACTTGGACGGACATATGACATTAGAACAAATGACATTAGAAACTTTTACATTTCTGTCTCTCTACATGTGCAGTGTAAAGCTGTTTATATTCAGGTATGCATGCATTACACAACATGTGTGGGTTTAGCAAACACAGTACAAGAAACAGAGTCAGTTTTTTTTACATTTTTAATGTTACAAACATCATTTTTCCGGTGAGACGGACAATTTGACGGAAAGTGGTATAGTTTTACGTAGAATTCGCCATATTCTAAAAAGAAAGAAGCTGAAGACGTGAAGACTACATCACGAGCGACACATATGGATCAGACGACACACTGCCCGGCCCATTTGGAATCAGTATGGCACCTAGATCGCCAAACCACGCCTTTGTGAAGCCAAAATATACCATCTTCCGCATGCGTATCATGACGTCACAGTCACACCACTGTCAGAACTCTGTATGACTTATCACAGCAAGGGCTTCAATGGGGCACACACCAGGCCTCCAGATGACCCAAACTCGCCATTGCGCACCACTAAACTGCCTTTTTTGCTACAGTTGCCCGATTGCCCATCCAGTCACGATGTCAAAACCACGCCAATCGTGCAGTCTATAAGCCGAGTGCTTCAAAACGAAACTCTGCATGATCAATTTGGACCAAGACATGGTCCCTATATCACTCAAACTCGTCCCTGCGCACCCCTAATCGACCCGATTACGCATACGCACCGGGACGTTATTTCCGATCCAAAGAACGCAAACTCGTGGTTTACTCCCATGTACGACATCCTTCGCGATCTAATGGGACCAGGAGCCCCAGGTGACCGAGTAGACTAAGGCCTTTGTCTGGTGACCTCTAACCTCACATCGCCCCACCCCCTCCCCCTCTAATGGAACCATGAATGGCCCATTAATCGCCCAATCACGCCCCTGTGCACCCCTAAACCGTCAGTTTTTGCTACTACGCCTGGATTGCGCACGCGTCTCGTGACCTCACTTCGAGTCCAAAACGCCTCAGTCGTAGTCTACTTTCCCAGCCCTCCCCACCCCACAGATAGTTTCAATCTGGTACGAGTCTTGGGAGAATTATCTTTTCCTAATCACAAAATAACGTTGAATTTATTCAGGTTCTGTATTGAATCAAATTACTTTCGTATTTAAGGGATTTCAAGAGTTGCAAAACTGGAGTAAACACATTCCGCACAGCCGATTTTAGGAAACCTAATTTGTCTTGGCTTGTTCAACGACGATTTTCTCACTTGACCAAGTGCACTTCCAAAAATTCTCAAGTTGTATTTCGCGAAACAGTTTTGACCCCACTTGGCTAAGTGATGTTTCGGAAAATCATTTGTGCGATTTTGTAATAAAATTGCAGAATCATATATTTGCACAAAAATACTTCATGTACAAGTGAACTTTCATGAAAAGCAATCACTCTGTCACTTGTCAGTCGTAAATGTATTGGGATTTATTTCATACATGACAAAGTACAAATTAATTTATTAATAAACACGAAAGTGGCCTTAGTCGACCTTACATCAAGTTGTTTACTTAGTTTTGTAGCCTTTCCATTTAATCTTCACTACAGAAGCCTGAGCAAAACAAAAAACAAAAAACAAAAAACCTTATCATCATTCTAACTTAGTCTTCCGGTATGTTATAAGACAACACAATACTGTTATTATTAGACGTATGGTGACGTATGCAATTATGAGGGACGGAAGCAATTACGAATGATTGAATACTTCAGCTTCGTATGAAAAACAGAAACGTATGTAAAAACATCCTCACTAGGCTATCTCTATCCAGGTACCCATGGGTGCGGAAGTGGGGTGGTTGCTTAGGAGAGTTCAAAGGGAACACATTTCCCGGGATACGTCTTTATAATGTCCACCATTTTTCTGAATTCTTCGAATCTCGCCAGAGAGAAGATGTGATCCATGAGTGGATAAGAGACCATCGACTCGATCTCCTTTCTACCTTGATCATTGTAATTTCCTATTGCTAGAGCGAACACGAACGCTTTCACTTGAAGAATCTTAACTGCTTGCGGCAAATTGGCTCCACAATTTGACTCTCCATCAGTCAGCACGAGAACTTCTTTCACAGACTTCGTGGCGGACCGAATTCCTGCAAGAATTAATTGGTATGCCTTATTAAAGGGATTATTCAAGATAAGAAATGCAAGTATTTTGACCGTGACTGCCTCCCTCCATCGCCCCACCCTCCTCACCCAACACAATCAAAACTTGTTACTGAAGTATAACTCCGAAATATATTAACAGACCATAAACATTGTCTATGAAAAAAAAGTCCATCAGACTCGCCAAGTTATGTCTAGAACCACGACGAATGACTGTGATTTTTAGCCATTGGTGAATATTCTGATACTGTTTTCTTATTGGTACTGGTGGGAAGCGCATAAGACCACATCATATATTGACGTTGAATATATTTGGACTTTGGACTTTCATTGATGAAAATTGAAACCAAAGGTCGCAATCAGATTTGTAATCAGAGTATCACGTTGCCCAATGGGGCATTAATATATCAAATTGTATCACGTTGCATGAACAATGGGATATTAGTATATCAAATTGTATCACGCTGACCAATGGGGTATTACTATATCAAATTGTATTATAATACGTTGACCAATGGGATATTAGTATATCAAATTATATCACGTTGACCAATGGGGTATTGGTATATCAAATTGTGTCATGTTGACCAATTTGGTATTAGGTTATCAAATGTTATTACGTTGACCAATGGTATATTAGTATATCAAATTATATCACGTTGACCAATATATCAGATTACATCACGTTGACCAATGGGATATTAGAATATCAACTTATATCAGTTTGACCAATGGGATATTAGTATATTGTATTATATAGAGTTCACCAATGAACAAATTATATCACTTTGACCAATGGGATATTAGTATATCAAATATGTCACGTTGTCCAATGGAATATTAGCATATCAAATTATATCACTTTGACCAATGGGGTACATGTATTAGTATGGAAACTCTAGCGCTTCAAACGGTAATTCCAGTAAAAGACACTTGATTGATCAATTAATAATATATCCGGTATTTCCATTGGCTGACAGAGAGAACTGATAGAAGATTCAGCCAATCGTAGACATACTGAATCGTTCCATCACAATTAGTTAATGATCTGTATAGGTATGCATGGCCTACCTGTCTTAGGCTTGAACATGTAATCGTGGGCGAACTTCAAGGCGTCACCGGTACACGTCTGTTGCCGGTCCTGTCGCATGCCTAAAATGGCCTGTCGTACACTGGCTATCGTCCAGTAGGTCCGGAAGTTAAAGTTGAGAATAACTCTACTGGAGAAGGTAACAATGGCGATTCTGTTATTTTGTCTTCCAGGCCCAATTTTTCCACAGAGTCTCTCTATGAGGTCCGCAAGTTTCTGCTTCGTCAATGTCCAAGAACTGCCACTGATACTGCCGCTCATGTCAACGATGAAGAGGAGGTCACGTGGTAAGAGCGTTACTTGTATAGAGCCCCCTACCCTGATCACTGAGCTTCCCTCTCGATGTATCCCTGAGCTACTACGTTCGGTTCTCATCGCTTGAGGGCGAATAAAACTGTAATAACTGGATTGCCCAGTCATGAATTTATTATGGAACTTTGTTGGCACCCCTTGTCTGTCCCAGGGATCTGAAAAGAGAGACGAGAAACAATACATTATTTGAAACCATAATATTATTGTCAAAAAAACATAATTTTATCGAGAACTTAATACCGGTATCGTGACATGAACGGCAACTATAGCTTGTTTTCATGGACAGCACCGTATGTTGTCTTTTATTGCTGACAAAGCAGATATAATCTTTGGCGAAAAGTGACGTGATCTCGAATGGAAATGTTATCCATATAAATTGTTCTTCCATACTAATACTGCAGTAATTTCAGCTTAAAACAGTACCAGTCAAAGAAAGATATATGCCTAATTTATATTATCCCGTGAATAGGCACCATTGGGACACTGTGCATTCTCCATTTTTATGGTTTCATATCATCATTTCCCATAGATATAATTCATGAGTAGTATATAAACGGCAAATTGGAGCCGATTTTGCCGCAGAGGGCCGCCAGGGGGCGCCAACTGTCTCGTGACGTCACTTCCGGTGCCGGTCACGTGACCGGAACTGACCTTTGAGCTCTCGTCCAATCAGAAGCCGTCATTTCGATGACGTCACAGAGCTCTCGCCCAATCAGAAGCCGGCAAATCTTCGGCAATCTCCGGTCATCTCCGGCAATGTCCGGCCCTCTCCGACAACGTCCGGCCCTCTCCGGGACAATAAATCGCGTTTATCGGCCCTTCCGTAGCATCCATAGCCTGTACAGGGTTCCCGATAATATCGCCATCTATTTGCCCATGTTAAATGTCCAGTGGGGAACCCTCATTTTCTCCATACAATGAAAGGGTCCTAGTGGGAATTGAACCCGGGTCGTCTTATCAAGAGGCAGACACGTTATCCATTAGGCTACGAGTCATATAGTACAAACCAAGGTTGAAAATAACGTATATATGTCTACTATATGGCCCATACTGGCCCACTGCCCAATGTTGAACCTAATGGGAAATGTACTCCCGGTCATTGTGGTATGGGCTGTTTGGTGTCGTTTTTCACATCTCAACACCTGCAACACAATGGGCAGTGTCCCCAAACGATTGGTTGAAATTTTTCGAAAAAGTCATTCTGCGCATGCGCAGTAGACAAACACTATGCAAATAGACGTTTTGGGGCCTGGAAGGGGCCAGTATTGGGCCAATTGCATCGAGTGAGGTATCATTGTAAAGCATACGCCAGGGAGCATCCGACGGTATGGCTGAAACGTAAAACTGACGTCATTCTGCGCATGCGCAGTAGACAAACACTATGCAAATAGCCGTTTTGGGGCCTAGAGGGGCCAGTATTTGTCCGATTGGGTCGAGTGAGGTATCATTGTAAAGCATACGCAAGGGAGCATCCGACGGTATGGCCTAAACGTAAAACTGACGTCATTCTGCGCATGCGCAGTAGACAAACACTATGCAAATAGGCGTTTTGGGGCCTAGAGGAGCCAGTATTTCTCCGATTGGGTCGAGTGAGATATCATTGTAAAGCAGTCGTGAGGGAGCATCCGACGGTACGGCCGAAACGTAAAAATGACGTCATTCTGCGCATGCGCAGTAGACAAAGGGTATGGAAATACACGTTTTGGGGTCTATGTGGGCCTCTAGTGGGTCAATTGCATCGAGTGAGGTATCATTGTAAAGCACACGTGAGGGCGCATCTGACGGTATGGAAACGAAAAACTGACGTCATTCTGGGCATGCGCAGTAGACAAACACTATGGAAATAGACGTTTTCGGGTCTAGGTGGACCCCTAGTGGGCCGATTGCATCAAGTGAGGTATCATTGTAAAGCAGTCGTGAGGGAGCATCGGACGGAATGGGTGTGACGTAAAACTGATGTCATTCTGCGCATGGGCAGTAGAGAAAGTGTATGGACATAGCCGTTTTGGGGCCGAGAGGGACCACTATTGGACCGATTGGGGCGAGTGAGGTATCATTGTAAAGCATACATGGAGGAGCATCTGTCTGGACTAGTGTGTTGTTTGTTTCCAACATTCTGCGCATGCGCAGACAGGGGAATTGTGGGAAAAGGGAATGGAAATAGACGTTTTGGGGTTTAGGTGGGCTACTATTGGTCCGATGGAGTCAAGTGAGGTATCAATGTGAAGCACACGAGAGGGAGCATCCGACTGGGTGGATTCGGGGTAGGAATATCGTCATGCTGCGCATGCTCAGGCAGGGCATAGTATGGACATAGACATTTTGGGGTGGATATAGCCCTCTAATGGTCCGAATGGACCGCAGATCCCGATTTGAATCCGGGCGTTGACATCCGCAGTGGGTGTGACCGTATGCGCGCGAGTGAGTGAGTGAGTGAGTGAGTGAGTGAGTGAGTGAGTGAGTGTGTGAGTGAGTGAGTGAGTGAGTGAGTGAGTTAGTGAGGCGTGCACAACGCCCGTGAGGCGTCTCCAACGCTTTTCTTAACGCATGGACGCACTAACGACGGTGAGTGAGTGAGTGGGATCCGACTGGACTATTGTATCGTCCGTTTTCATCAATTTGCGCTTGCGCAGTCTTGTCGTCGTATAGAAAGCAGCAATTTGGGGGATTCGTGGCGGTTTGTTGAGTGGTTGACCATCCCCGGATCAGATGGACCGTGTGGGGTATCAGTGTGAAGCTCTCGTATGAAAAGTGGAAATCGCCTCTCATTTGTGGGGCGCTCACTTTCGGATGCGTGGGATGCTGCCCTCAGCCAATCAGAAGCGAGTATTATGGGACATATCCAAGATGGCGGCGTTTGCCTTCTGGTTCAAGATGGCGGCACGTCCGGTGTTGAAAACTGACCATTTTGTCGGAATATGGTCATCTGGTGTCGAAAACTGGACCTTGTATGGGTCCCGCCCAATTTGGTGTAGAGATGGACCACCCTTGGTTCGAATATGTCGCCGGGAGTGTCATCTTGCAGTTCTCGGGGTGTAGACTCCATTTGAGGGATGTCCACAGCATCTGTGACGTCATCAGTACGAGTAGTAGCGAAAGAACATGCTATATAACTGGCTCAGCGCCAGTTTTGTCCCACGATTTGGACTGGTGAGGGACACATGTTCATTCCTATATTTACAGACACTACCACCACCACCACACACCACAACCAACACCACCAACACACAACACCACACACCACCACCACCAACGCCATCACCGGGCGTTGACGGGCGTCAACGTCTGGCGGTGGTGGTAGTCCCCGCGTGGCAGAGCTCTTGGATCGGAGCTCTCGAAGCTCAAAGCTTGTGGAGATCAAAGCCCGGAAATGACGTCATCGTAGGCATGCGCGTGTACCTGTGGTGCACTCTGTACCCTAAATTCCGTAGGGAATAGGGTACAGCAGGGTAAGGGTGCACCACAGGTACATGCGCATGCCTACGATGACGTCATTTCCGGGCTTTGATCTCCACAAGCTTTGAGCTTCGAGAGCTCCGATCCAAGAGCTCTGCCACGCGGGGGCTACCACCACCGCCAGGCGTTGACGCCAGTCAACGCCCGGTGGTGGCGTTGGTGGTGGCGTTGGTGGTGGTGGTGTGTGGTGGTGTGTGTTGGTGGTGTTGGTGGTGGTGTGTGGTGGTGGTGGTAGTGTCTGTAAATATAGGAATGAACATGTGTCCCTCACCAGTCGAAATCGTGGGAAAAAATTGGCGCTGAGCCAATTATATAGCATGTTCTTTCGCTACTACTCGTACTGATGACGTCACAGGTGCTGTGGACATCCCTCAGATGGAGTCTACACCTCGAGAACTGCAAGAGGACAGTCTCGGCGACATATTCGAACCAAGGGTGGTCCATCTCTACACCAAATTGGGCGGGACCCATACAAGGTCCAGTTTTCGACACCAGATGACCATATTCCGGCAAAATGGTCAGTTTTCGACACCGGACGTGCCGCCATCTTGAACCAGAAGGCAAACGCCGCCATCTTGGATATGTCCCATAATGCACTGAGTCAAAATACTCGCTTCTGATTGGCTGAGGGCAGCACCCCACGCATCCGAAAGTGAGCGCCCCACAAATGAGAGGCGATTTCCACTTTTCATACGAGAGCTTCACACTGATACCCCACACGGTCCATTTGACCCGGGGATGGTCAACCACTAAAGAAACCGCCACGAATCCCCCAAATGCCTGCTTTCTATACGACGACCAGACTGCGCAAGCGCAAAATGATGAAAACGGACGATACATTAGTCCAGTCGGATCCCACTCACTCACTCACCGTCGTTAGTGCGTACATGCGTTAAGAAGGGCGTTGGGGACGCCTCACGGGCGTTGTGCACGCCTCACTCACTCACTCACTCACTCACACACTCACTCACTCACTCACTCACTCACTCACTCACACGCGCGCATACAGTCACACCCACTGCGGATGTCAACGCCCGGATTCAAATCGGGATCTACACCCCGAGAGCTACAAAATGACACCTCCCACGGCCCATTCGGACCATTAGTGGGCCATATCGACCCCAAAATGTCTATGTTCATACTATGTCCTGCCTGCGCATGCGCAGAATGACGATATTCCTACCCCAAATCCATCCAGTCGGATGCTCCCTCACGTGTGCTTCACATTGATACCTCACTTGACTCCATCGGACCAATAGTAGCCCACCTAAACCCCAAAACGTCTATTTCCATTCCCTTTTCGCACAATTCTCCTGTCTGCGCATGCGCAGAATGTTGGAAACAAACAACACACTAGTCCAGACAGATGCTCCTCCATGTATGCTTTACAATGATACCTCACTCGCCCCAATCGGTCCAATAGTGGTCCCTCTCGGCCCCAAAACGGCTATGTCCATACACTTTCTCTACTGCGGATGCGCAGAATGACGTCAGTTTTACGTCACACCCATTCCGTCCGATGCTCCCTCGCGACTGCTTTACAATGATACCTCACTTGATGCAATCGGCCCACTAGGGGTCCACCTAGACCCGAAAACATATATTTCCATAGTGTTTGTCTACTGCACATGCGCAGAATGACGTCAGTTTTACGTTTCGGCCATACCGTCGGATGCGCCCTCACGTGTGCTTTACAATGATACCTCACTCGATGCAATTAACCCACTAGAGGCCCACCTAGACCCCAAAACGTGTATTTCTATACACTTTGTCTACTGCGCATGCGCAGAATGACGTCATTTTACGTTTCGGCCGTACCGTCGGATGCTCCCTCACGACTGCTTTACAATGATACCTCACTCGACCCAATCGGACAAATACTGGCCCCTCTAGGCCCCAAAACGGCTATTTGCATAGTGTTTGTCTACTTTGCATGCCCAGAATGACGTCAGTTTCACGTTTGGGCCATACCGTCGGATGCTCCCTTGCGTATGCTTTACAATGATACCTCACTCGACCCAATCGGACAAATATTGGCCCCTCTAGGCCCCAAAACGGCTATTTGCATAGTGTTTGTCTACTGCGCATGCGCAGAATGACGTCAGTTTTACGTTTCAGCCATACCGTCGGATGCGCCCTGGCGTATGCTTTACAATGATACCTCACTCGATGCAATTGGCCCACTACTGGCCCCTCTAGGCCCCAAAACGTCTATTTGCATAGTGTTTGTCTACTGCGCATGCGCAGAATGACTTTTTCGAAAAATTTCAACCAATCGTTTGGGGTCCCTACCCATTGTGTTGTAGGTGTTGAGATGTGAAAAACGAAACCAAACAGCCCATACCACAATGACCGGGAGTACATTTCCCATTATGTTCAACATAAGAGAAAATAAGGGTTCCCCACTGGCCATTTAACATGGGCAAATAGATGGCGATATTATCGGGAACCCTGTACAGGCTATGGATGCTTCGGAAGGGCCGATAAAGGCGATTTAATGTCCCGGAGAGGGCCGGACGTTGCCGGAGAGGGCCGGACATTGCCGGACATGATCGGAGATTGCCGAAGATTTGCCGGCTTCTGATTGGACGAGAGCTCTGTGACGTCATCGAAATGACGGCTTCTGATTGGACGAGAGCTCAAAGATCAGGTCCGGTCACGTGACCGGCACAGGAAGTGACGTCACGAGACAGGTGGCGCCCCCTGGCGGCACTCTGCGGCAAAATCGGCTCCAATTTGCCGTTTATATACTACTAACATGCCTCATCTACATATACATATTTATTATTTAACCCTATCTGCCTGGGCTTTTTGGGACCTGTCCATGCCTGGGGGGTGGGGAGCTCTACCAGAAAATGTAACAAAAAAATCAAAGATGGCCGGTTCGATGACGTCACAGTGACGTCATTTTCACAAAACGGCATTTTTGGTTGGTTTTCAGTCAGATTTTCCAAATTTTTTATTTATGCAATTTCTCCACAAAAACTGCATGATAAATTAGTAAATATTAATGCGATGTAAAATAAACTAGTTTTTGCCCACTTTTCATCGCGGAAATGCAGAAATTGTGAGGAAATATGACGAAAACAGCACTTTTCTTTTACCCCACGTGGCCGCCATCTTGAATTCACCCATCGCCTAATCGTGTATTTGCGCCTAATCGTGTCAGCGCCAAATCGTGTAAACAAATTGCGCCTAATAACGTGTTGCGCATAATAGTGTAGAAATTTTGCGCCTATTTGTGTAAATGCGCCTGATCGTGTAAGGAGGCTGTGTCTAATCATGCAGCTGCTTCTAATCATATGAACCATCTTGCGCCTAATTCTGCGTTGCGCCTAGTCGTGTAGAAAAAATGCTCGTAATTGAGGAAATGCGCCTATTCGTTTAGGAGATTAGCTCCTAATTGTGGAAATGCGCCTATTCGTATAAGAAATAAGCGTCTAATCGTGGAAACGCGCTTATTCGTGAAAATCATTTTGCGCCTAATTATGCGTTGCGCCTAATCGTGTAGAAAATTTGCGTCTTACTGTGGAAATGCGCCTAATTGTCTATAGAGGCTGTGCTTAAACGTGTAATGATCGTGTAGTCATGGAAACGACCTAATATAGAGCAGGAATACGGATTTGAAGCCAAACAGTTTTTTATTGAATTGCTGTGTTCCACCCCGAATTCAAGTTTTCCGACTGTATTTGTGAAAAGCTACTAAAGCTCAAGAACAGTTCACGGATATCAGATATAATCTTTTCTAAAACCATGCTCTGAATCATCATTTCATTTTCGAAGCTACTGCTGCAAAAGGACGTTAAAGCGTTGAAATGACCATGATGAAATGTTTCCGAAATCGGCTAATTTCAATCCATACAAAGTAATGAAAATGTAGATATGGGGATGCGGATCTTCCCCTTGTGAGTGTATTACTAAAAGGATATATCCGCCAGGGGCGATCCTTAGAGGTAGTTCTCGCGAGAGTTGGGGCAAGATGCGATATTTTAAGATATTTGAAATGCTCAACTTGGAATAGTTTTTCCACCTAGCGACGAAAATCTTGAACCTCAATTTTAAAAATTTGAATTCACTAGTCAAAAGTCGAAACAGCCAACATTGCAAATGGTGACCCGCACATTATCCTGTATAATGAGCTGTCATATCTCGCAGCACCATCTGTATATTAAAGGGAGACAACTCAAGTAGTAGGAAAATGTTAAATTGTCTAGGAGTTTGGGGCGCTTGGGTGTGGGCGCGCCTGCGCATTCGCGAATTCCGGTCACGTGACTTCCGGAAGACGTCATTACCGCCAAATTTTCTTTCGAGAAGTGATCCAGGGGACACCGTGGCAATGACGTCATACGGTGGCGTCATCAGTGTGTGTGTGTACGTGGGGTGGATTACACAAACTGATGGCGTCATCCTGGAAAAGTTTGAGGGAACTCTCCTCATGGGAGTGACGTCATCAGCCCGTATAATAAGCTG
The DNA here is from genome assembly GCA_036873755.1 of Hanleya hanleyi. Taxonomy (NCBI): domain Eukaryota; kingdom Metazoa; phylum Mollusca; class Polyplacophora; order Lepidopleurida; family Hanleyidae; genus Hanleya; species Hanleya hanleyi. The sequence goes on from JAVTVY010023644.1 coordinate 13,609, forward strand.
TCATGCCTTGTAGCGCACAATGTATGCTAGGGGGCGACAACTCGACATATATCTCGTAGGAGGACTGTATCCCAGGACCACCTGTATACTAATGGGAGACAACTCATCCTATAGCCAGCATTTGAAGCGTTGAAGAGCCCGCCCTTTAAGCGTTGAATGGTTTTCTCCACCCGCACTTGAAGCGTTCATTCGTTTTCGCCGCTGGACGCCTAAATACCTCAGGTCTCTGAAAGAGAGGAGGAAGAATGGGCCTGAAGTGGACCTAAAGCGCCGAAGCTTTGAAGCGTTCAGACGCTTGGCGTCAATCGTTGCAGTTGTGTGCAGAACTGATGTTCATAGCGCAGTAGCGATCTATTTTTAAAACCGGGAAAAATCTTGCGATCTGATTGATCCAATCAACAACCAATGAGAACAGCGGGACGCATTCTCTTCATGCCACTCAGTCCACTGGTTCTCCGTATCGCGCTCCACACCTTCCTATACGACACGTATTGTGCTTTCTATACTAATCTGCGCGTACGAGCAGTCGATCTATTTTACCCCAGGGCGAATGCCTCGCTCTGGGATCTCGTTTGGTGCAAATCTCATGTCGCTAACCACACTGGTTCTCCATATACCGCATGCGAACTCAATCGTGCGCATGCGCTGTTCACTTTACTACTCTAGGGATCCATTTGGTGAAACCACCATGCCGCTGCAACAGTGGTTCTCTGTATAACACGCCACGCAGGATGAATCTCTAGCGAAAACATCCCAAGGCTTGTAAGTCATGCGTAGGTCAAAGGTCAAAGGTTCACCGGAAGTCAGTTGACAGGAAATCTAAGGTCTGAGGTCAAAGGTCAACCGGAAGTCACGTGACTCCTGTGCATGCGAGCCCCCCACTGTGCGCCTACCGCCCCACGAATCCTACGCAATTTCACTACTACTAATTCATCATATAGCCCGTAGTTCTAAGGATGACAACTTATCATATGACCTGAAGGACGAATGTATCGCGGCGCCATCTTCATACTAATGGAAGACAACTCCTGCGCGGGTCCAGGGGCTGGGCATTCCCAGTACAGTCGTACAGGCCGACTGCGCATGTGCGTACGGCCTCCGCGTAGTATACAAAGTCAAAATCATTCGTATAGGTGAGTACCGAGTCTGATACTGAGAACCAATGGGGTGAGAGATATGGGAGTTGCACAAAACGAAGGCACACAGCGCATGTGGGCACTTCCACAGAGTAGCATAGAAAGTCAAACATTGGTCTATGGTTGGGGGTTGCACAGATGTCGTCACATGTAGATCACGTTGTCCAAGGTCTTCCAAAATGTTCGCATAAATATGTCAAAAGCCAATCCAATATGACGGCAGCAGGTCAAAGGTCAAGAAGTAATACAGAAAAGGCAAATGAGGGCGAATTGCGGGCAGGTCGGGGGCTGCATGGAAAATCAATAGGGTGAGAGACCTGGAGGTTTCACTAATGTCATCTCTGTAGTCAGACACTCTTTCAGAGTAGTTACGCATGTGAGGGATGGAGTGCGCGTGTGCATCAGGTGTGGAACGTGAATCCAGACGATATTTTACGCCTAGATAATAATAGTGCAGATCAAGTGTGGATTGCGGGCATCATGTACGGATCAAGTGCGGATTTTTTTCATCGTATGGAGGCCTGAGCGAGTCAGTGCTACCTATACATCAGGAGTTGTCTTCCCTTCGTATGAAGTTGGTGCCGGGACATATTCGTCCTACGGGTCATAGTTGAGCATTTCAAATATCTTAAAATATCGCATCTTGCCCCAACTCTCGCGAGAACTACCTCTAAGAATCGCCCATGGCGGATATATCCTTTTACTCATACACACACAAGGGGAAGATCCGCTTCCCCATAACTACATTTTCATTAATTTATATGGGTTGAAATTGGCCGATTTCGGAAATATTTCATCATGGTCATTTCAACGCTTTTGCAGCATTAGATCCAAAATTTAAATGATGAATCAGAGCATGGCGTTAGAACAGATTATATCCGATATCCGTGAACTGTTCTTGTAGCTTTTCTAGTAGCTTTTAACAAATACAGTCGAAAAACTTGAATTCGGGATGGACACAGCAATAAAGTAAATAACTGTCTTCAAATCCGTATTCCTGCTCTATATTAGGTCGTTTTCATGACTATACGATCGTTACACGATTAGGCACGTTGAACACGTTCAAGCGCTATATGTCTTCACGTTGTGCACGTTTAGGCGCAGCCTCTATACATGATTAGGCGCATTTCCACAGTTAAACGCAAAGTTTCTACACGAATAGGAGCTTTTTCACAATTAGGAGAAAATCTCCTACACGAATAGTCGCATTTCCAATATCAGAAGCAATTTTTCTACACGATTAGGCGCAACGTGGAATTAGGCGCAAGATGGTTCATATGATTAGGAGCAGTTGCATGATTAAACGCAGCCTCCTTACACGATTAGACGCATTTACACATATAGGCGCAATTTCCGTACACGATTAGGCGCAATTCCACCATTAAGCGCAAATTTCGTACACGATTAGGCGCAGTTCCACCATTAAGCGCGAATTTTCTACAACATTAGGCGCAATTTGTTCACACGATTTGGCGCTGACACAATTATAGGCGCAAATACAAATATATATATTTATATAAAATATTATATAAAATATATATATACATATATAAAAGCACAGGTACCAAATCGGCACATATTTATATTTGACATCAATAAAAACATGTTGATGTATAATTGGAATTCTTGATATCAAAAATAAAAACTAATAAATATTAAACGGTTCGCCATATCGGGCATCAACTAGAGTCGGGGGGGGGGGGGGGCTGATGGCTGATGCCACTTCAAGAATCCAGTTTAAATAGTGGCGGAAGCCGGAGTACACGGAGAGAACCACCGATATTCGGTAAGTAATTGATGAACTTTCACACATGAACCAGCGGAGTTCGAACCAGTGCAGGTTCAGCGATGCAATGCTAGCGATCAACAGCGAAGCACCTTAGGCCATTCGGTCAACGAGGGCCCTTACGTAGCATCGAAGTAGTCCGGACGTTGAATATCGTACCGTATAGGTATGACTTGTTGACGATCAAGTTATGCCTCATATATCATATCTTCATATCATAACGGATACTGACACATTATGCCATAATGGGGATCCGACGGATCCCGCAAGGGAAGTGAACTATGCCAAACTGGCGATCCGATGGATACTGCATGGCAAGCGAACTATACCATAATCCGACGGATCCTGCATGGCAAGTGAACTATGCCATACTGGTGATTTGCCATACTGGTGATTTGACGATCTGAAGGATCCTGCCAAGTGAACTGTGCTATACTGGCAATCTGACGGATCGTGACAAGTGAGCTATGCAATATTGACGATCTGACGGATCCTTGGAAGTGAGCTATGACATACTGGCGATCTGGCGGATCCTGGCAAGTTAACTATGCTCTACCGGCGATGTCACGGATCTTTGGAAATGAAATATACCATACAGGCGATCTTGCGAATCGTTGGATGTGAACTATGCCATGCTGGCGATCTAACAGATCCTGGCAATGTAACTCTGCTATACTGGGGATCTGACGGAACCTGGCGATGTAATTAAGTTTTATTGATGAACTAACGGATGCTGACAAAAAAATTATGACTCTGTCTTCATAATATTTACCAGTCCGATTCATTGTTTCTTCGAGAGTCGGACAGGGGTTGCCACCATTACGGTTGTTCCTCATGATCGTCCGGGTTCTATGTCGGGTACCCCCGGGAGCTGAAGCTGTCCAGTCGGACCAAACTGACACCGCACAGTGAACCTTTCTGTTTGCCCAAAAGTTCCCTGAAGATGTCTTTATGCACACGACGACGACGACGACGAGAATGGTACCGCCGAGTAGGTTCATTATGTCACTGAGTAGATCAAATATCCTGATATAAAGAAAATAAACTCAAGATGGATGAAACGAACCCTCTAAAACAACTTGATTGAAAAGTTAACTCGAGGGAGAGAGGAAATTCATCGCACTCAATTTGAGTGAAATGCACTCACGTTTGAGTGAAAATGATTCCACTCACGTTAAACTCACTCAACTTGGAGGTGAAATTTTTCACTCAATTATTTGAGTGAGAGAATTTCCACTTCTACTTGAGTGAAATTTCACTCAAGTTTTTCAAGAGAGCAAATGTACGTCTTCGACATTTATTCTACGATTTAGAGGTCTTACCATTCTCTAAAGATGGAAACTACAAAGAGAGAATTGAATTCAGACTAAGTGTAAACAATCTCAGTATATACCATAGATGAGTGAGTAAACTGTTCATATACAAGTACTGTATTCCAATGTTAGAAGGAACTAATTACATTCCCTATCTCTCTTAATGTTAAATGACACGAGTTCATTAATATAAACCTATACTTTACTGAAACCAGACCACTAATTCCCTGGCATTATGTTCCATAGTGATAGGTCTGTAATCACCTAGACTGTATGAAATCACTGAATAAAGGCCAAAACAGGGGTGCTCGATTTTACCACCTCGGAGATTAAGACAACACTGGAAGTCCATTGGTCGTAAATATTGCCAGTGCGCGTTAATAACGAGAAATTACGTGAAATTCACAGGCAAACTTTCCAGTCATTCACCGATCTTCAGCTACAGTATTTTATCGGAATATCAATCAATCACATAGCTAGCCTGTCCCATATAGTTTGTACCTCAAAGCAAGATACAACAGATTCAGGATGTTTGTTCAGCAAGGTAACTTGGCAGTTGAGACCAGTCTGTTTAGATGCTATAATTACTGGAAAGTCTAGAACGGGCGTTTGGACTTTAACAGTGTCTACATAGCAGCAGTTCGACAGAGCAGGAATGACGTGCCCCAGACCTTTCATTTCATCCATATGTTGACAGCCAATTTCACCGGTCGAGAAAGCCGGAATACTCGGAGAGAACCACCGCCCGTCGGCATAAAACTGGCCAAGTTTAGCACATGCTCCATCGAGGTTCGAATGCGTCAGTCCAGCGGCGTGGGGTCAGCGGTCAGCAGCGAAGCGCCTACTCATGCCACTCGGCCATCGAAGCTGTGCGTACGCCCATAAACCGCTTGTTTCACTTACGTCCCTGTACCGGTACTCTCATTGTTCCCACGGAGAGTAGGACGTAAGTGAAACAAGCTGTCTATGAGCGTGATCTGTGAGGGACATGTCTAGATCTATAACACGAGTAATCACTGCCACAGGTTTCGGAGTTACGGTAAGTCAAGTTGGAGATTACCGGTACTGATACCAGCTCTGAGAACTCATATACAGTTTTTTTTGTTATAAAATATGCAACTTCTATATATTTGAGCTGCTCACCTTTTGCAAAATCGATTCAAAGTTGTTCTGTCTTTCTTTCTCCCTGTCTATCTCTGCAGGATGGGAACTATTAATGAATCCGTGCTTATATACTCTAAACTCAGTAGATAATATCCGGTTTGTTGTTTTGGTCTCCACCTATCTCAAGTACCAGTACGTCACCATCCCGTGCGTAAACAGATCTGTAATACCATTGGCCAGTTCCTCGTCCTTACGTTGATGGTTCACCATATACCAAAGATTGTCTGTGTTATGCGATTTTTGACTGACTTAACGCTATCTGACCTGGGCTTTTTGGGACATGCCCAGACCTGAAATTGGGGGGGGGGGGGACCTTCTCCTGTCTACTTATTTGCCTTATACCCCTTGAGCTAGGGGGCTGAATCTTACCACAATATACCCTTGGGTCAAGCCCTACCTGAAAATGTAAAAAAAAAAATCCGAGATCGCCACTTTGCCAAAACTGCATGATAAGTTAGTAAATATTAATGTGATGTGAAATAAAGTAGTTTTTGCCCACTTCTCATAGCGGAAAAGCAGAAATATGAAAGGCAAATGACGAAAACATAACTTTTCTGGTGCCCCACGTGGCCGCCATCTAGAATTTACCCATGATCTCTTGCTCGGGGGTTTATGCAAATAGACTCAAAATGTCCCTAATAAGTTAAACCATAAAGTCACGGAGTGTCAGCTCTCAATTTTTTGTCCTTCCGGAGATAACGCAGAAAGTTTCTAGGGGGAACCATTTTTGCCCAGGGATAAGTATCATGTTATGGGGCAGGGAGAGGGTCCAGTTTCCAACACTAAGTGAAAAATCTCAATTCCAGGTCTCTCATCAGAACACAGTAAAACACTGGTTTTACTTACCCCCAATCCTCCTTAGAACGTATAACACATGCAAATACAGCCCTACATTATGTGTAGTTTGAAGCATGAAAATATCACCTTCATATTCAAATCTACGAAGCAAATTCCTGGTAAAATATTCTACATAATACAATGTAAAATATAAGGAAAGATGTCTCAACACTTCATTGAGGTCCGACGAGCAGTTAAAATGACTTAATGTAAACAAATAAATTACAATTTTCATTCAAAGACCAACGACCTCTCTGACTGCAATTTGCAAATACAATTGTGAAGAAAGTACCATTGACCTCTGCCACTTTCTTTTATTCATTGGGTAAAAAAGTGATGTATTATTACACCTTTAATATGAAACTTCCACCACCTCAGAGAAGAGTAGTTCTTCACACATGGCAGAGATTCATATAACCCCCCCCCCCCACACACACACACATGTATGGCATGTTGTATTTGCAAATTGCTCTCAGAGATGGTTGGTCTTTGAATGAAAATTGTAATTTATTTGTTTACATTAAGTCATTTTAACTGCTCGTCGGACCTCAACGAAGTGTTGAGGCATCTTTCTTTATATTTTACATTGTACTATGTAGTATATTTTATCAGGAATTTGCTTCGTAGATTTGACTATGAAGGTGATATTTTTCATGCTTCAAACTACACATAATGCAGGACAAGAAGTCAAATTTGGGGCTGTATGTGTTATACGTTCTAAGGAAGATTGAGGGTAAGTAAAACTAGTGTTTTATTGTGTTCTGATGAGAGACCTGGAATTGAGGTTTTTCACTTGGTGTTGGAAACTGGACCCTCCCCCCTCCCCCTTAAGTGTCAATAAACAGTGAACCAGCTACCATGTGCTCACGTGTCAGATTATTCCAAGCCATATTATTATATACAGACAATTGAAGCAACACATTCGATGTATTCTTTAATGCCTATAACCAGGACAGATTTTAGTTCCATTTTATGTTCCGCCAAGGCTTTTACGCATTAATATTAGAAAATTTTCGTTCTTACCACGTGTCATACGCCTTCACAACAGTTTTATGGTCGATACATCTATACAGTTCTACTGATTTAGAATGTTTTCATTGTCATAATATTTTGCAATGGTGATATACATTTGTATAAAGCATAATTATCCTTTTAAGTAACTTAATATATGAAACTTAAACACTTGTTAAATCAGCATATATATTTAAATACGTTCTTTTTACTAATTGCACTGTTTATATTGTTTTATAGAGCCTGTTATTGGACCTCGTGTCTGTTGGTTCTTTATGTAAATAAATAAACAATAAATGGAAATAAACAGATCTTCAGCCAATCAAAAGCATCTGTCAGGAGTTCCTTAGTCGAACTTTCCAAGTGTCACCTTTGCAGAAACTGACAATTTAAATCGGCGGTCGATATGTGAACACCGAGCATAATTATCTCCGCTTGGTTGATGTCAACGTTCAAGAGGTTCGGTTGCAGACACGTGGATCAGCCATCGACATTTTGAACAATAGATTAACTGACGCATGACCAGCAAGCTATAGAGTCTGCGTAAATTCCTGGGTAGTAAATTAAACTTTGGCCTATGTTTCAACATGAAGGCATATTTTTAGCCCACCATCACCAGATGGTGGGCTGTTCAAATCACTTTTCGTCCGTGGTCCGTCGTCCGTCGTCCGTCCGTCCGTCGTCCGTCCGTCGTCCGTCGTCAGTCCGTAAACAATTTTTGTTACCGCGATTTCTCAGGAACTACTGCATGGATCTTTTTCAAATTTGGTACACAGGTTCCCCCTGGGCTCTAGCTGTGCAAGAAACCCTTTCTGGTCCGATTCGAAAATCCAATATGGCCACCAGGCAGCCATCTTGGATTTCCCCACGAAACCTTGTTACCGCGATTTCTCAGGAACTACTGCATGGATCTTTTTCAAATTTGATACACAGGTTCCCCTTGGGGTCTAGTTGTGCAAGAAACCTGTTTTGGTCTGACTCGAAACTCCAATATGGCCACCAGGCAGCCATCATGGATTTCCCCTTGAAACCGTGTTACCACGATTTCTCAGGAACTACTGCATGGATCTTTTTCAAATTTGGTACACAGGTTCCCCTTGGGGTCTAGTTGTGCAAGAAACCTTTTCTGTTCCGATTAGAAAATCCAATATGGCCACCAGGCAGCCATCTTGGATTTTCCCATGAAACCTTGTTACCGCGATTTTTCAGGAACTACTGAATGGATCTTTTTCAAATTTGGTACACAGGTTCCCCTTGGGGTCTAGTTGTGCAAGAAATCTTTTTTGGTCCGATTCGAAAATCCAATATGGACACCAGGCAGCCATCTTGGATTTCCCCTTGAAACCCTGTTACCACGATTTCTCAGGAACTACTACATGGATCTTTTTCAAATTTGGTACACAGGTTCCCCTTGGGGTCTAGTTGTGCAAGAAACCTTTTCTGTTCCGATTAGAAAATCCAATATGGCCACCAGGCAGCCATCTTGGATTTCCCCATGAAACCTTGTTACCGCGATTTCTCAGGAACTACTGCATGGAACTTTTTCAAGTTTGGTACACAAGTTCCCCTTGGGGTCTAGTTGTGCAAGAAACCTTTTCTGGTCCGATTCGGAAATCCAATATGGCCACCAGGCAGCCATTTTGGATTTCCCGATGAAACCTTGTTACCGCGATTTCTCAGGAACTACTGCATGGATCTTTTTCAAATTTGGTACACAGGTTCCCCTTGGGGTCTAGTTGTGCAAGAAACCTTTTCTGGCCCGATTCGAAAATCCAATATGGCCACCAGGCAGCCATGTTGGATTTCCCCATGAAACTTAGTTATCATCATTTCTCAGTACTGCATGGATCTTTCTCAAATTTGGTACACAGATTCGCCTTAGGGTCTAGTTTTGCAAGATACCTTTCTCGGTCCGAATCGAAAATCCAATATGGCCACAAGGCGGCCATCTTGGATTTCTCCATGAAACCTTGTTATCGCGATTTCTCAGGAACTACTGCATGGATCTTTCTCAAATTTGGTACCCATGTCCGCCTTGGGGTCTAGTTTTGGTCTGATTCGAAAATCCAATATGGCTCCCAGGTGGCCATCTTGAATCTCCCCTTGAAACATTGTTATCGTGAATTCTCAGGAAATAGTTCTTGGATCTTTCTGAAATTTGGTTCACGGGTCCTACATGGGGCCTAGTTGTGCATGATACCTTTTTTGGTCCGATTCGAAAATCCAATCAATACGGTATTCCCGAGTAGTGACTTTGCATCACAAGAGTCGGCGGATCAAACGGTGGGGCATATTCTATATATTGACTATAGAGAAGATCCATATCTTCACCTTCCATATCAAGGAGTTCAAATAATTCGAAATTAAAATGTATTTCTTCAAATTTTAAATCAGTTTTCTTTAGTCCATGCAGTTGCAAGTCAGCTGCTCCACCCTTTCGTCTGCTGGCGGGTCAGCTACATGAAGTGACGTCACTCTTGTGAAACAATGTCACGACTCAACTGTAAACTACTGCATGTTTCGATCCAAGGGAAACAATCAGGATTCAGACACTTTCAAATCCGAAGTTTCAACATTACTGCGCGGATCAGATCACTTCAGTATTGAGTATTGTACCATCTTACTATTTTCGAGCATGGTATCTTAAAAGAGATATCTCAAACTAGTCCAGTAAACAGAGCAGAATTAGCATTCGTTCCTAATTATAAAATCTTAAGTATGCCAAAATGTCAAAGAGATTTTTTTTCGCTTCCAGTACCCAATGATGACACGTGCAAAAAATAAATAAAATAAAAATACTACGAAACGAAGACGAAGGATCCTCCGCACATCTACATTCACTTTCAGACTAGCTTTGCTCATTTCTCTTGTACTATAGAAACCGACATAAGAACAGTTTCTAGAAATTTTGAAACTCCTGAAACTTAGAAAGATTATATCTTGGTGTTTTCCAGTGTCCCTTTTTCGATCTATTTCGCTCAGATTCGAAATTCTGTAAACAAAATTACAACTCAATCGTCTTAGTAACAATGGACAAAAAGATCCTCTTGTCATTAATAGCTTACAATTATCGGACAATGGTGGGCGCCAAGATCCTTCGGGATCTCTCGTAACTAGTGATAGCTGAATTAGCATTAATGTAATCATAACGGTAATTTCTTCAAGTTCTAGGATAAGTTGATGCAAATGTGCTATATTAATGCCGGTTATCCCCAGTTAAAATATCCCTCCAGGTTGTAGCATAGGCCCAAATAAAAATGTACAAATTCACCTCAAAAGCTAAAATTATACAGTCGACCCCGCGTGAGTGCATGCCCAGAGGGAATCTTCTGTAAGAAATTCATATGAGGAAAATTTTAACCTGTTTTAATATATTTGATTTGTAATAATATCGAATGTTGATTCACTACAGGTCAATCCGTTTCGCTGTGTGTTCAACAATACATCGTATGCCTGAAATATTAATGATTAAATGATAAATATTCAGTTTAACCTTGATTGAACCTTTTTCGAAAATAGTGAGTAATACAGTACAAAGCTATATCGTATTTGAAGTTAGTACTGATATGATTGATTATTCTGTTATGGGGGATTGGTTTACTGTTTTTGTTATCAAAACGAGAGCGACCAGTGCAAACTTTATAAGCTTTTATCAATGTCAAATTGTATTGTACACTTCCTGGTCTCCATGCCTGTGCGCTTTTTAAGCTCCAAGGCCCTGACCTGATTATGATGTTTATCTCTGAATTCACCTTCCTGGTCTCCATGCCTGTGCCTTTTTTTAAGCTCCAAGGCCCTGACCTGATTATGATGTTTATCTCTGAATTCGCCTTCTATCTTGGTCCGTGTAACCTTGCACATGCAGTTCAGTTTTCGTTTTTCGTTTTTAGTTTCCCAAAATCAAAAATGGAAATTTGACCGTCAATTTTCAATTTTCGTTTTTTGTTTCTGTAATCTCAAAATCAAAAATTGAAATTTGATCGACAATTTTCAATTTTTGATCCTGGGATTACAAAAACAGAAAACGAAAATCGATATTTGGCAGTCAATTTCAATTTTCGTTTTTCGTTTTGCTTGACGCAAAAATGAAAATCAAATATTGAAAATTGCCTCGACTTGTCTGTTTTTCGTTCTTTGAATTTAACTTTGTGACGTACATGTATCAATGTTAAATTCGCACGTGGACGGGTTGTGATGTCACTCCCGGTATGACGAGTAGAATAGAAAACGCAAATCGTGTCGTATAAGAGGTGTTGAGTGTGAGAGGCATGTGGCCCAACAGGCCATCCTCGAGAGCCAGTGTATTGATCGTTGGTTAGCTGTCCACGGTAGTTCTGGATAAAACAAAGATCGAGGGGTATCCTCTAAACCGAACCAATTAAACAGGCTCAACAAGCTCATTACGCCAAACCACTAGCTGCAATGTTTCAGATGTGTCACCGTTGGCATAACTTTGATGTCAGGCTGAAATCGTCATCGAAAGTCAAAGCAAAATCCGCCGGTTTGGGATATCGACATGCTAATTCAAAATAACCTCGGAGGATGAAATGTTCGAGATTGAGGCAAGGACTCAAAAACTCACTCAAATGGATAGGTGGCATCCAGCAGTTGTGATTGGTTATTGGCATTGAGGCCTGAGCCAATCAGGACGCAGCCTTAGATTTTCTCATTTCTAAAAATAGATGTTTAGAGCGTGGTGATGGACCGCGAAATCCGTATATGGCCAGCGTTCTGTAAACCACCATTTCAAACAAACACACAAACGCCACGTTTGATGCCAGACGTCTGACTGCTTCAACGTTACAGGTCAAATCTTCATTCTCTATTTTTGGGACCTGGATCGTTGGAGCATTCACATGCCCGTCAACGTTCAGCGTCAAAAACGCTTCAACGCTTCAAGTGCGGGTGTCAAAAGCTTCAACGCATCGACGCGGGAAGTTTTTTTGGGGTTATGATTAGGGTATCCACCTATTTAATATTTTACCCTACTTTAATGAAACTCATATGTGTATCAACCCTGTTGTTCTCCATATATAATGCTTCACACCTACTGCACGAATACCTACTCAGTTCTGGACATGCGCAGTTGGCCGATCATAATCTAGCTGGAATGCCTGGCTCGAGGGATCTATAGTGTGGTGACACTCCCATATATTCCCCCCTACTGGCTTTCCATATTGTGCTCCACACCTGCCTAAATAATCCGATTTGCGCTTTCCATACTACTCCGCGGACCGAAAGTGACATCATGCGCGTGCGCAGTTAACATTGATGCGTCAAAGTTAAAATCAAAAAACGAAAAACGGACAAGTCGAGACAATTTTCAATATTTGATTTTCATTACAAAAATTGAATTGTGCAAGGTTACACGGACCTATCTTTATTGTTACCGGTTAAATTTCTAAGAAAGCAGAACAGTAAATTAAAGTGAACGTGAAGGCTGCGACAACACGCACAAGGTGTGTAAGAACTATATTAATTTGTTATTTTTTTCCCTTCCAAAAAAAAAAAAAAAAAATTCAAGCACCGGAATTAGTGACTGTAGTTCTTTCCCCACAGAGTGCTTGTTGCCTCAGTCTTTACGTTCAGTTGAAGTTTATTTAATTAGTATTACAATGATGGGAAAATATGGTTTACTGGTTTTGGAAAAGGATTCTGTGTTGTCCTCACGTGACCTTTTTCAGCTACGGCTCCTTGATGCCATTCTGTCATTCTGTGAAGGACAATGCCATATTCTCTCCAAGGAATATTCCAGGAATATATTCTGAAATATTGGATTGTCATATACACATGAGTGTCAAGCGCATTTGGAATTCCCTTTACCTTTCGATTTCAAGCCAACTTTCCGCATTTTGACCTCTGGAAGTTAGTGATATGTCTCTGAATAATGCGAAACCATGGCTTGAAATTGAAAGCTAAACGGGACTTCAAATGCCCCGGCTTTCTCTTCGCCTCGATAATAGGTCATGGCCAAATGTCAGTCCCGGTCATGTGACTGTGACGTCACAGTCAAAGGTCAATAATAGGACTAATCCAGATTGTATGTGAACATGTCAGGTAGTAGTCCATAGTTGCGGATTTTTGGTCCCCCTCAAAATCTTTGAAGTTAATATTCCACCAGGTTTGACCCCATGAGAATTTTTATTGGCTTATTGTTTATTAATATTTGTAATATCATTCAGTTGACTGGTTGATTTGCTTCAAATCAGTACATGGTATTTTGCCAGTTAGATTGGCCAATGCTTCTCTATGTAGATGGAAGTGCGAAAGTGTGGCTGTAAATTGGGGCCTTTTTCAGCTTGCAAGCACATGGTATATTTTGCAGTGGGAAAATGAGTTTGAAATCCGCGTGGTCGATCCCCTATTTTCTTTGCCAATTTCTGTTGACCCTTCGACTGGGCACAGTGTCGGTGAGTTTCAAAGCAATCGATTGTCAAGTTTTTTCTGTGATGGGGAGAGAATATGACCTATTTTGGACCAAATTTAGAGGATTTTCCTGAAGTTTGGGGCATGTTCAGTAGGGGTTATGGGGACCCGGATTTCGATCAGCTATGCTTACATCTGTCTCAGCTTCATGGCAAGAGCCTACTCTTTCAGAAAATATATAGTTCTATGGGGGTTCTCTCAAAACACGGTTGCTGTTTGGCATATAATTAACCAGCCTACTGTTTAATTTCAGATGCCTTGGCTCTTCTATAGACTGCTATTATTATCCTCAATCCTCAGGATAAGTCGAGCTTGCCCGAAGATTCCCGTGACATCATGAACTCCGGGGCAAACAAGTCTCAAAATGTTTGATCATGGGCGATATGTCATCAAAGTGTGTATATGTATTGTGAGGCTCATCCCCGACACCATCTCCAGCACTATGATCAGCATAGTGGCAAGTGGGGAACTGAAATCCCAAAGAAAGACGAACTGTACATGAACCGGTGAAATTTATTCTTGTGGAGCAATGTATAGTGTGTGGGTATTTGATCGATTTGGCTGACGATCGGAGGAGTCTGGGCCATTGACTGATTCGACGTTAAAGTCATGGTGCGCATGCGCAGTCGCCAGGAATGACTTGGTTGGACGTTTTGGGGTGAGCATCCGTTGGTGAGCCCCAAATGCAAATATTGTTGGTTATCACTAGTTAGAATTATCACTCCATGTAGCATAGGCCGAAATAAAAATGTACTCACGGAAGTACACAATACAGGCACATGGCACGCGCAGAGTGAATCTTTTGGTTGAAATTAATATCAGAGAAAATTTAATCCGTTTGAACATATTTGATTTGTCATAAATATCGAATATTGATTCATTACCAGTCAATCATTTCCATTATGTGCCCAACAATTACAGTATGTTTGAAATATTGTTTTAGAATTGGTTATTTATTAAATAATCGTTCTTCAGATTAAATTTGAATATTATTCCCGAAATGACGACATGAGTGGCACAATGCAACAAAATCACGCTAAAGAATATAAAAGGTCGATTTCAAAGAAATTCGTGGACACGACGATATGATGAGGATAAGATGATTTTAGATCTGATTTAATACCTGCCTCAACGTATGATTTCGATGAGATGTATTTATATATTGCCATCCAGATGTTACGTAAGCCATTCACATGTATTGATGTTGAAATAGAGCAGATGATGCATGTCAGTTCCCAGTACTAGAAGTTTGCACAAACTTCAAAAATAAACGGGAAAGCCCCGAAATGCGAACTGTACTCTGCGAAATGTACTTTGCGTAAACAAGGCTGATGGAGATAAACACATGTTGTTTTATTAAATGTCAATATAAGATAACACATGCCCACCTGGCTGTTAACCCTATCTGGCCTGGGCTTCTTGGGACCTGTTGTGGCCTTGTAAAAAAGGATTCCGTCTTGTTCTCGTGGAGCCTTTTTTATCACCTCTTGGTGATTCTGTGAAAGACAATAACATCTGGCTGTCACATTGGATTGTTACGTGCAGATGAGTGTCCTTAGTAGTAGAAAAAGACAATTTGTTTAGCTTCGAACTTCAAACCATAGTTTCGTGTATTTTGACCTCTGGAAGTTAGTTATATGTCCGTGAATAATGCGATCCCACAATTTACGGTGGAATGTAGATTGTGTGGAAGCTTAAGAAACATTAAATCGCTTGTTTTTAAGTTACTCAAGAATTAATGGTAATGTATGTTGTGTTTTGCTTCTAATGGTAGGGATTGGTTTGAAGTGAATTATTACCTGTATTTCGATAGAATAAATTACTGTCTTGTTTGATTTAAATTTGCAGCTGATTTAGTGATTTCTCAATGATTGATATCGTTGAGTTATCCCTTGTTTATAGGCGTAGTTCAACGCCAGATTTGGCTTCAAACCCCAGTACCTCATGCTATCCGAACTTCACAGGTGACCGCATATTAAAAGCGAATGTAGGTCATGGTAAAAAGTCTACCCATTTAATATAATCTCATGATCTACGCACTAATTCTTGGGAAAAGTCCACACACTTTTTCTTGAGAAAACAGTAGGCAGTTTTTCTTGGGATAATCTACGATTTCTTAGAAGCCCGATGAAATCATGGCAGGACTCGAATTCTCAAGGGGACTAGATTATCAGTCAGGTGGGCATGTGTCATCGTGTATATTGTCATATAATAAATCAACTATCATGTGTTCATCTCCGTCAGCATTGTTTACACATAGTACAGTTCGCCTCACGTAATTTGGGGCTTACCCGTTTATTTTTACCTAGCTATCCATAGGCGTAACCGGGGAAGGAGGGGCGACAGGGTCTCTCCCCCTCCACGTTTTATGATCGACAACTCGAAAACTTCCGCCTTGATATAGCTGAAGGTGAAACATGAGAATTATTCAAATGCTCTGAAAGAAACCTCTGAAAATGCTACAGGAAATGGACTGTAGAATTTAAACGGTGGTGAGTTCAAAACCGCAGAAAATCTCCAAGTCAGTTTCAATTTCGCGTCGGGTCTCGCTTAAGAATCAGGGGGACTTGAGAGATTTTGACATTTTGTTTGTCAAGTTGAAATTTTCAAAAAGGCACTCAATTATCAAAGGTGCATTATTTCATCTCAGAAAGATAGGAAACACAATTAAACACAAGAAAATATGACTATTTCTTTGAAGTAATTCGAAAAAATGACTTTCAAAATTTCAAAAATGTCACAAGTCCTAATTTCCCTTAAGATCACGATCTTCAGGTACACTTCACTGAAACGTTACTAATATCAAATGGCCGCATTTCCATTGTTATAGTGATCTCCGTTCAGACAGTGGAAATGATGTTCAGTCAAGTATGGCTCATACAGCGATTATACTTGAGTTTCCCCTCCAAGGAAACTGCATTGTCCCTCTGCCGTTCGAAGAAGGCTGCCTCGTAGAGGCATTAACCTTTCAGGGTTTGAGTAGATGTTAAAAATAGAGTTCACCAACAGTGGAGCGGATGACGTCACTTCGAACAGGGGCGCTACCTGAAAGGATGCAATTAAGGATAATTAGGTGGTAATTAGGGGTAATTAAGTGCAATTAAGGCCCCATAAAAAATGCATTGTTTCCCATTACTGACTTTTCACAAAGTCGGACAGGCGGTCCTTTTTTATTTTTTTTTATTTTTGGAAGGGCATAGGAATGGTTCAGTTCATTCAAGAATCCACTGATATGTAGATAGTGATAGTCTAATTTTGTCCTAAAATGGTATACAATTCCATTTTGTACACGGTATTGCTAAAAGATTGAATAAATACATTGGATAAATCGGCAAAAATCCCGTGGCGTTTGTATTTTCATTCTCACCTCCTGCATACTGCTATATGTGAGCTCATCTTATTCTAATTTCGTAGTCGCAAACTCTCCATTCCTACGCAGGTAGACAGAACTCGAAAGATGATATTGATAAAATCTGAATCATTGTGATTTGAAAGGAAAAAAACTGTGGGTGTTTTATTCCAGCAGGAAACAATAAGCTGAGCTATTCTCACGAAATGGAGAACATGACGATCATGAATTGACGATCATGAATATTACCTTGGGCAGTCATACCACAAAGTCCACTAGGCATGAAACTGTATATCACTGGGGAATAGAACAACGTAAGTTCTTCAACGAAAAATAAATATCAACTATACATTGATACAGTGGCAATGCTGCAGATGTTGTACTTGAGTTTTACATACGACTAAAAAATTACACAAACAGAACGAAAATGAGATTACAACCATAAGATTGAACAGCGCGACAATATCACGGACATGTCACCTTGATTACAGCAAAGATACTTGTCATTGAAAGACATTCAATGAGATCCAATTTGTCATTGAAAGACATTCAATGAGATCCAATTTGTCATTGAAAGACATTCAATGAGATCCAATTACAGATAAAAAATTACAGAATTATTATCAGTCTTGGAAAGGACGACTAGAAAAACATCAAGTATCTCCACACACAAAACAGTCAAGTAAGAAATCTCGATCCAGAGCAGTATCTAATAATCAGGACATCCAATGGCACACAGAAGAAATATCAAGTTGCTAGCAAAGCCTGGGTAATCACACAAGGTAAGACTGTCGCGTATGAAATCTTGACATCACCCCAGCTCCTCTGCCACAACAACCATTCGTAGCGCGCCACAACAGTCGCTGGTGTAAACCAAAGTCAGTTCAGCCTCATTTTCATGCCAAAACAAACACCAACAAGGCAGGTGAGAAAAAAATAAAAAATAAATCATGGCGGGCGGGAAAATCGGGGCGAGCGGTGATGGGAAACGAGGCATTTTTTTTATGGGGCCTAAGGAATAGTTATGGATACTGGAGGGTCATTAGGCGGTAATAATGAATAAATAAGAGTAATTATGGTCCATGATGAATAATTATGAGTACTTAAGACGGACAGAAAATAGGAGGATAATTAATGGTGACCCAGATAATTATCGTGTAATTGCGCCAAGGGCGCCAGTGTACTGATAATAAGATAATAAAAATCACCCGAGTACCAATTATTTCTCGATTCCTTTTCATTCCTTGTACAGCTATTGGCAACCGATTCCATTAATCGCACTTAATTCTATGGGAGATTGGCATCAATGTTCATTTACTATGTTCACCACAACGATAATCACCCATATGCACCGGGCAGTGCATTGTGTTGCTGACCATCACATCGATTTACAATACCCTTATGGAGGTTGCATACAGTGTGCATTGTTAATAATCGCTCGCAGTATAATGCCTATCGTGTTTGACGAAGTGCTAATTGTCCCTTTTGCCCGCAAGTTTAGACATGTTATTTATCGGACAACTTATACTATTGTGTAAGTCACCAACGCACTCGCATTGATTTACAATACAGTACAGTATATATTTTGTGCAATGGTTATGATCGCTCGGAGTATAATAGCTCCTGTATCATGCTCGAAGAAGCGTTAATTGTTAGTACAGGTTAACACCCGCTTGGACCGCTGATGTCTGCTAGTGCCCAAAAATGCCAGCTGGCGCGCAAACGCCCGCTAGCGCCCACAAAGGCCCGTCTCAACGCCGTCGACATTAGAGAGAAAGAGATCATCACGTTCACAAGTTTTCATATATTTTATTGTCCCCACTGTTACGTCGTACCCAAGATGGGGGAGCTGCGTTGGGTATGTTTACAAGTAATATAATTAGAGTGATATCAGTCTAAATCGCGCTCTTGCTATTGTTCGTGCATTCTTGAAGTTCATCATCGGTCATCTCCGATATCTCGCTTTATTTCTTTATTTTAGCATCCGTCAAGAATCTTGATAAATCACCGTCAGTTTTTCTTTTCTTATTATTATCCAGTAAGAATGAGCCTTTCTTCTTCATCAGACTCACTATCTACCAATCCGGGAATGTTCGAGGGCAACATGTCATTGAACAGCTGTTTCCGCATCTTGATTTCATTCTTAGGTAACTCAATAATCTTTTCTAAGTAGCTCTGGGTTTTCATGATGGCCCTATGCTTAGGATCTCTCTTCATTTCAAGAGGAATGAAGGTATATTTTTCATACAGGCCATTACAGATTTATGATTCGGGGCTGCATGTTGATATACGCCTTCTGTAAGGTCTCTTCATCCTGTCCATCTGTCTGGATTGCAGAAGCGTGTGTGTCAATAACCTTATCCACAATGCGATCCCAAAATGATGGCTCTCCGTCGTTCATGTCTGGGTCACCCAAATTGTCGCTTTTCTTGGATGAGCTAATGCTGTTTACGTCAGGGAATGAGTTTTCATCACATCACTGCCATCGCCAGAGGATGAGCTCTAAGTAACCGTATCAACCGACTCTGTCTACATTAGACACATATTACATATTCTTCCGATGTCTAATCATATCGTTGTACCTCGAGAACGATCGTCTACACTCAGAGCAAGAATAAGACATGTTGAGCTGAGCGAGAAAGGAGAATTGTGCTAGTCTTTCTAATAGGGTTGTATTTATGAATGATTGTCGCAGCGCCATCTATACACCGACAGGAACAACTCCTGCTATGCATGGACGGTGTCCTATCCGATTGGTTGATGAGCCGTAATGGTGTAATGCTTTGATGTACCCTCCGTAATGCGTTGGCATCCGTCAACGCCACAAACGCTACTAGTGGGCGTTTGTGGGCGCTGGTGGCGTTAACCGATGAGCTCTCGAATGTAGACAGTGAGAGTCTACGCGTTGATACGGATACTGGGAGCTCATCCTCTGGAGATGGCAGTGATGGAAACTCATTATCTTACGCGAACAGCATTAGCTTATCCAAGAAAAGCGAAACTTTGGATGACCTAGACCCGAACGACGGGGAGCCGTCATTTTGGGATCGCATTGTGGATAAGGCTATTGACAGATGGACAGGAAGAATAAACCTTAGAGAAGGTGTATATCAAAGTGCAACCCTGAATCATAAAATCTGCAATGGGTCTCTATGAAAAATATACCTTGATCCCTCTTTGAAATGAAGAGAGATACTAAGCATAGGGCCATCATGAAAACCAAGAGCTACTTAAAAGCGGTTACCGCCCAGAGAGGCCCTTAAAAATGCTATTAAGATGCGGAAATAGATGTTCAAGGACATGTTGCCATAGAACTTTCCCGGATTGGTAGATAGTGGGTCTGATGAGGAAGGAGGGTTCATTCTTACTGGATAATAATAACAGAAAAACTGAAGGTGATTTACCAAGCTTGTCGAATGCTGAAATAAAGAAATAAATCGAAAAGATGTCGGAGATGACCGAAGATGAACTTCAAGAATGCACGAACAATAGCAAGAGTGTGACTACGACTGATATCACTCTAATTTTATGACTTGTAAACATACCCAAAGCGGCTCCCCAGCTTGGCTACGACGTAACATTGGGCACAATAAAATATATGAAAACTTGTGAACGTGTTGATCTCTCTCGCTTTCTCTCTAATGTCGACGGCGGGCGTTTACAGGAACTGGCGGGCAGTTTCGGTCGCTAGCGGGCGTCAACAGGTCCAAGCGGGTGTTAACCTCTACTAACTAACGCTTCGTCGAGCATGATACAATAGCCATTATACTGCGAGCAATCATTACCAATGCACAATGCATATATACCACCGAATTATCCTTAATTGCTCCCATTCATGTGGCGTCCCAGCTGTTGAAAGTGATGCCATCGCCGGAAGTGACGTATGCCGATTCATCCGCTCCATCCGTTCCCATTTCTCCACTGTTGATGAACTATCTTTTTAACGTCTACTGATTTGTCTAACAAAGACAGTAAACACAGCCCAAACAAAGAAGAAAGAGGCAAATATCTCGTATTAATAACACGTACATTGTACTCAACGAGGCATTGTGGGAAGTTGATCCTGGGTCGACATCGGGCCATAGCAGACTAGTCCTTTGTGTTAAATGCCGTCATTTTCATACAGCGACACAGCTTGTCAGTTGTCAGAGCATTTCCATCACAGCTCTCTAGTTTTGTATCTAATACCGCTTATGCCGGTGCTAGGGGTCGCGTGGTCATGTCATCCAATTTGCCACATGAACAGGTACAATAATTCGTACCTGAGATACAACACATATTACGAATCGTTAGATTATTGGTATGTGATTTAGAATAGGTTACTTGAAGTCATGTGGCCCTGTCAGTATGTCGGCACCTCTTCCCACTTCCCTTATATACGTTGTAATAACTCATGAGTTGTTAGCGAGTTATTAAACACAAGTTATGTACAAGATAAACACGAGATTTCTCGCATGGAAATGAGCCAATAACTCGTATGCAATAACTCGCGCATAACTCCTTATTAACTGGAGACCTACTCGTAACATCCAAACAACATGGAGTACCACGGCAAGCATGCATATTTCGGATTGATAATAGCTCAGGAGTTCAGTACGAGTTAAACACGAGATTTGTCGCATGCAAATGAGCTAATAAATCGTATGGAATAACTCTCACATAACTCGTTATTAACTGGAGACCTACAAGCAACACGGCATGCATGCATATTTCGGATTGATACAAGTAGATGTACAAATTATGCTGATATCATGTATGCAACATTTACTTTGTGTACGGATACTAAATTCAGAACGGAGCTAGGGATATAGGATGACTGTGTACATGAAGTCTATGCATGTTTTGACAGTTAGGATCTCTCGATTTCAGTTAAATTTGCCGAAAATTATAACACATTTACAATGCCATCACTATTAGCAGTATTCAGGTATACATTTTGGCATATTACGACCAGTTGAATGGCCTAAATTCTTCCTATTTCCTACCTCGAACCTTTTCTTGTGCAAATGATCCGGTCCTCCCTTCAAAATTTCGAATTCAAATAGGAAACATTTAGCGCCCTCTGAAATTAGGCAGGTTATCAGTTTCTGTGTTATTATTTCGCGTTCAACTCGTGCGGAGGACACTGCAAACAGGGCTGAGGTATTAACACGTGCTCATCTCGAATAAAGGCAAATGTGTCGGGATGCAGAGTTAAGAACTTCCTACCATGCTACTAGATCACTAATAGCCCATCAGGTCGGTAAAGCTTGAAAGTTTAGGCAAGGCTTTTGTGTAAGACCTCCCATTGAAAAGGTAATACCCTGGACAAAAGACTGACAATACAACTTGCAGCAGATCCTTTTTCAATAATATTTCGTGAGTCTTACACCAAATCGTTGCCAAAGTTTGACCATGCGAGATATTGGCGGGTTATTCAGGCCTTTGTGCTGGCATCCATGTTTGTTAGTGGTCAAAATGTGAACTGAAGGAGAATGCTAGTTATCGGAGTGAATGAGTGACCACAGTGAATCTGCAAGTTCTTCAAGAATCACAGCTTACGAAATCACTGAAAGAAGAACTTGTACACTAAATTTGAAATGAAAAACTCCCCTGTTACTTTGCCGACTTTTTGCCATGACCACAAGTTTTGAAGACTATGAAATATACTGAACTTGACAAAAGTATCTTCCTCCAATCAACAACTTCGACATGGGCAAATAAAATCAGGCTTTCAAGTCTTGTTCTATTTAAAGAAGAATTTACTAGATTTCAGAATATATCCAAATTACAGCAGGGAAGGCAGCCATTTGTGAAAGATGCCGGACTACTTTGGAGCAGGCATAAAAAGTATGGTGGGTCATAAATCCCATAGTGTTTTAGTAGTGTTACGGAATGAGAACATACATCTTGAAGAATGCTTCATAAGTCACATGATCCAATCGGACCAAGGATGGTCCGCCCCAGGCCGAAAACGTACAATCCAAGACCCCTCCACTACTCTCTAAACGTGACGTCATCCATTGTATCAGTCATCCTCATTTCGTCTTCCCTATACCTGTAACATTATCCCTTATTTCTCACTCATTTACCTATACCTTTAACATTACGGCCATATCTTACCCACTGTAACTATAACAATATCCCTTATTCCCCATCATTTTCCCTATACCTACAAGATGGCCTGCACAATTTATAATAATAGGTTTCCCCTTTCCCTACTACTCACCTGTCTCGGAAGTAGAAGTCTGCCATCAGATGGCAAGACCTTGAATAGCCTCAGATGGCTCTACAGATTCCAGATCATTTTCTTCAGTTGGCATGGCGTGAGCTGTAATACCACTGCCAAATGTAATTCCACTGGCACTAAGAATTCTCTTCTATATCTTCTATATTTGCGATACATAATATCACGAAAAACTATTCAGTGATCGACAATTTCCTCCAACACTAACACATGTCTAACGTCACCAACAGAGCACACCATACACATGGTTTTCATTCAAAAAGTTGAATAAAAATAACCAACTTTTTTTACATAAATAACATGTTAGAGATTAGTTCGCAATATAAAATAAAATATCCATGTGATAAATGTTATAATTTACCTGTAAGTTTAAATCCCGCAGGGTTTTGTACACCATCTTGAAATATACATACCTTACATAACGTAGCACCAGCACCAAAGCCTAACTCAGTCGAAAGAAAAAGCACGGAATCTAATTTTATTTCTGTCTGACCGTTGAACAGAAAACATATAAACGTTCACAATTGCATGTAATACTAATCCTCTTCAGTTATTCATAAATCGTTATTATATTTACCTGGAAATTTTTATTTTTCTTCAACTGTCATAGAGAAAAAAATAGTCCCGTCGGCAAAGTACACCATTGCGCCAAAAAAGTTCAGCACCTATGTGCAAAATTTAATTCATTAGACTTTTTCTTTCAACGTCAAAATATCTCCTTTTATGCATTATAAAATATTTCAATATTTACTACAGGCTTATTTTCTTATTAATATTGCAGCCAATGATGTGTTCTTCTTCCCGGGCGCTGCGTAGGAATGTTTAACACTTCCGGTTACGTTGATCAAGGAAAACTCGCGGTCATGTCCTGGTAAATATGATAAATCTTGCAATATTACCTTTAATAGAAATCTTTCACACCAAGTAATCATTGTTGCGGGGACCTCAGTTTGCTATCATCCAAAAATGTAGTATTTCCCGTCTTTCTACGCTTAGAAATATTCACATTTGTGCTAGGTTTGCAAGATCACCATTTGCAATTCAAAATGGCGAACTCAAACATGTCAAATGCACGTTGTTCATACATGTTAGTTGTATTCACCTTCATATGGTGCAAGAGAAATTGATTTTTATTCGCGCATGTCAAACCCAAGATGTTCATGTACATTTACATCACTCTTTCAACGTCTGTTAGTCGAAAGCGATATTTCATATTTTGGCAAATTCTTTTGCGTCGTGTTTTCATAATTACACCACAAATATTTTTCTCCAAATTTTCAAACTTTATTTATTGGCATTTCATGACCAATAAGTACATTGACATCCAAATTTTGAATAGTATATACCACTTTTATCTCATTCGCAATACTGTTGTTGTTGTAACCGCTGACATGTGAATGCCATAACAAAGGCCTTAACCCTACCTGGCCTGGTGGGGGGCAAAATGCCCCCCCCCCCCATACCAAACTTTCTGCGCTATCTCTGGAACGACAAAAAATAGAGAGCTGAAACTCCGTGCCTTTATAGTTTATCATACATGTATTGGGATCATTTTGAGCCTATTTGTATGACCCCCCGAGGAGAGGATCATGGGTAAATACAAGATGGTGGCCATGTGGGGTCCCAGAAAAGTGATGTTTTTGTCATATTTCTTCAAAATTTCTGCCTTTCTGGGATGAAAAGTGGGCAAAAACTATTTTATTTCACATCACATCAATATTTACTAATTTATCATGCCGCTTTTGCGGAGAACGTGCATGATGAAAAAATTCGGAAAATCTGACCGAAAAAATCGACCGAAAATGCAGTTTTTGAAAATGACGTCACTGTGACGTCATCATGGCGGCCATCTTGGATTTTTTTCACATTTTCTGGTAGAGCTTGACCCACGGGTGTAGTGTGGCAAGTTTCAGTCCCCTAGCTCAAGGGCTAAGAAAAAACAGGCCACGACAGGTCCCAAAAAGCCCAGGCCAGATAGGGTTAAAGAGCTCGTCAGTAACTCGTTCCAATAACTTGTGTATCTGCGAGTTCTGTATGAGCTTTGTACGACTTCTGTACGATCTATGAGAACATAATTTTGCTTGGGAGCAGTATGCACCAAGCCTGTATTAGCTTGGTCTACATTGGCGACTTCTTTGACTGGTGAGCAAAATGTATGCTCAAACAGAACTACGAATGGTTCTCAGTTACAATTATGGTTTACTCACAGTCAGAGTGACATTGAATAATTCATATGTCCCGAATATATGGATCACCCAGAAAATATATATAATCCCATAAAGTTGGGACCACAGACAGAGTGGGTTTTCTATCCAAATAACTTATATGGAGGTCCAAAAACATGAACTACAACGATTCATGCAACAAAACGCATTTATAAAATCATCATTGGGTACCGTGTCACACACGAAGTATCTCAATACAATGCCGAACCAACAGTTTTTTTTACAAGCTATTTATAATGTACACACTTTAGGAGGAATCCTCCAAAACCGTGGAAAAAATCTGCAATAATTCAGTAAAGAGTATCAAATAAATGAACAGTGTCGAGTTCAGTTTTAGATTTGCCTTCTATACGAGTGAACTTGTTAATTCGCTGTGACATCATCGAACTGAAGCCCCATTATCAAAAAATCTCACCGAATATTGAACATTCGTGTGACGTTTTATTGAGATGAAATACCTTCCCCTGGTTCTTTTTCGATGCAAAAGTATTCGGACCTGAGATTTCTTCTACGGCTGTCGGCCGAGTTAAGGGTATATGAATATAGCGACTTATTCCATGGTTTCTCAAGATTCCTTCGTCAACAGCGTCATATGGGCACATTGAACAACTGTATGGCTTTACACCAATATGAGTTCTCTCATGCCTGCGAATGCCTCCTTTCGTGGCAGCGTTAAATGGACACAATGAACATCTGTATGACTTTTCGCCGGTATTATTTCGCCCAGGATGTCTTAACCCCGGTTTTCTGCAAGCATTATAATCCCAGGATTTAGGCCTGTATTTCTCATCACAATGTGTTTTCTCGTGCCTTCTCAATCCTGTTTTCGTGACAGCCCCATAGGAGCATACTTAACATTTATATGGTCTTCACACGTATGACATTTTTCGTGATATCTCAATCCTGATTTCGTGATAGAACCAAATAAGCACACTGAACATTTATGTGGCTTCTCGCCAGTATGCGTTTTCTCGTGATATCTCAATGCCGATTTTGAGGCTGCAACAAACGGACAAACGGGGCATTTGAATGGTTTTTCACCAGTAAGAATTCTCAAATGATCTCTTAAAGCAACTCTCCTAGCAGCCTTGTATGGGCACAGTGAGCATGCGTATAGTTTTATAGCATATGTATGGCTTTTCACCAGTATGAGTTCTTTTGTGGAGTTTTAAGACGTGTTTGTACGCAAAAAACACGTGGACACAGTTGGCATTTGTACTGTTTTTTCTCAATATGGATTCTTTCGTGGCTTTTCAGGGCGAGTCTGCGGACAGATGCTTCTTGGCATAATGAGTATGTATATGAGGTTCCCCCAGTAAGGATCTTTCCCCGAACTTGACAAGATCCTTTGTGGCCTGTGTGATACGAGCATGAAGAACATCTGTATAGATTTCCACCAGTCTGACTTCTTTTCCGACGTCTTAAATGTCTTGTAGGTAAGTTCTACCCGACTTGACAATGTGTACCTTTGTTTGACTTGTTGTTTCTCAGAGATCTTTTAGGTATTACGACCTCTACGGGTTCTACCCCTTTCTTAATCGTCTTAAACGAAGACTCATCATAGTTCCGTTGTAAGATGTCAGAATTTTCAACTCTACTTCTGTTGCACATAAGCGGAGATTTGTTAGTCCCCGTTTTCCCCTCCGCAATGGCTCCCTGCTCAGTCTTCAGAAAATCCAGATTGTCCTATACAAAACAAAAAAGTATCTCATTATCCCTTTCTCATGGTTATACCACTGAAATCACAGTTCTTGCTCTAAGGAAATACACAAATTCAAAGATATTTGAATGAATGTCTGAGGAATTTAATACTAATCCCGAGAACGAACTGACAATAAAAATATTTCATCAAGTATGATGTCTCGGAAAAAGCATTCATGGTGTATAGAAGTTGGGCAGGTCAAATTGGAAAATGCAATCTATTGTGCTCCCAGAAACTTGGGAAACGTTGAATTTCTCAACTTCTACGTTCTGCTTCCTGCTGCTTTTATCATTCCACAAGAATTAAGGACGATCAAGCAGTTAATTCTCAAGGTCAAGCACTGATATTGGAAATGTTCGCATTAATGAAGTACTTGCAAGAATTTACTATTAATTTGAAACGAGTGGATGTGCCTCTTGGGCTGGGGTTCGTTTCACGCCCGCTACAACAGATCATTCTCATTGGAGTGGCGTTCCCTTAGCAGCCTGTATATAACAGTCGGATAAGTGTTAGTCTATCATCCTTCGTCAATCATGAGCACCGGTAGCACCGGAGTTTTGGGGATTTCTTCATTTTTTCGCTTATATTTCTGCAAATATTTTCTTCATTAACACAGAATTTCTTCATATTTCTCGCATAGTGATGTCGTCACATATCCTTTCTTTATTATTTCCCTTCACTCAGGAAGTTATTTTAATGTCAATGGTTAACAACCAAAAGCCTTAGCAAATGTTCCAACATCATAGTGAAGCACTGAATTTCGACCGAGAGTCAAGCCATTATACAAAATAACATCTGGAGCCCGTCTGTAATAACTTACATCTTCACACGGTTCTTGTTTATCTGTACCGGTAACTATCGTCATATTGACTTCATTACATCCGCCCATTGATTCTGGTCCTGTCTTCATTGATACATCAACTGGTTCTCTCTTTATTGGTATGTCGACTGGTTCTCTCTTTATTGGTCTACTTACATCGACGGACTCTGTCTTTATTTGTACGTCGACGAGTTCTCTCTTCATTGATAAACCTACTGGCGAGTCCTTCCCTTTTTCACTTCCCGTCACTTTCTCTACTTTCACGAACATGTTTTTCGGTGGCAATATGTTCTCGTCGGACAGATTCTTGGAGAATGGCCTTCTCTCGTTAACCATCTGCTTCTGTGTGAAACACGAATTGACATTTTTAAATACAAACTAATCGTGTTGGTAATGCAGGGAAACCAATCTTTCAAATCCGTTCTCTTAAATATCAAGAGCTAAAATCTCACGTGAACAAAAAGGGAATGTTTACTGAATAAAAATATTCGACCAAACTAAATGTATAAAACATGAGTGGATAAAATGTGAACAGTCCACATGAAAATATTTAAGTAGTCTGCGGAATGAGTACGATAAGCCTACGGTACCAAGTTACAGCGAAACTCGGCCCTCGAAGCCCCGAGCCCCCTTTTATCGTGTTTCACAGCCAGAGACAAAGAAAACAAGGGACCACACATTATACCGCAAATGTCCACGAGTGGGTTCCCCATGAGGTTCAACATTGAAACAACTACAGCGTACTGTCTTATTTATGGGCAGATCACTCATGCTGGGCCGTCAATTGACCGTTGACCCGGATGTGACCTTTGACCCTAAAGTGTCCTTCGACCCGGATGTGACCTTTGGCCCGGATGTGACGTCATAGTGACGTCAGCTCCACGTGACATCGTCAATCTCACACTTCAGCCTCAAAAATGATATTGAATTTCCGGTCTTCCTACTACTGTTAATTGTGTCTTCCTACTACTCTTAATTGTGCTCATAGTTAATAGGAGAAATGATTTCCGAACAAACTAGATTGCTTATATATCATGGAATTGAAGATCACAAATCATTTTGTATCAAGATATTGGCACTTTGACAAGGGTGAGCCAAAACGTGCCAATTTACATTGGCCAAGCAGCTCACCATGTTGTTAATAATAATTAAGGAATAATGATTTTCCCATGAAACAATATTATGAAGGTGTTTCAACCGATTGATACAAAGTCACGTACCACTAAAATATATGTGATTCTTTTCTCGTTCTACTCTAAAACCACCACAATTACGTAAAACGCGCTTTAACCGTTACCTGCAACCCAAATTGTTGATTGAGAACGTACGCGAAAGGAGATTAAACTTCACATTATTGTAGCGGTCATTACGCCCACCTGGTAGCCTATTTCTAACAGTCGCCGGATATGTGTACCCTTTCAGTTTAATAACACATGGCTTGTGCTAAGACAGCACAAGGCTTTTGTTGAGGGACCATGCAACATTTATCGGCGGGGTAGGACCGATGCAAAACAAATTTTCGGCCAACCTGATTTCGAGGTAAAAAAATATTGTTCTACTAAGTGTCTGAATCACAAAGAAAATAGATATGGTCCTAGGCATCCATGAAAAATGTACATGGGTGGATTTAATTTCATTTGTGTTAAGGACAAAAATAAATATACTGTCCACTCACAGAACCTCAAATATAAGCCACATCGTAATCCCAGAAGTGACGCATATTACCGCATATTCATGCCAGGCGGAAGACTGAAGGGCAGGTTCACGTACATGAGTCTCATGTTTTATGAGAGCCAGCAATGCCACCATCACGGAAAGGTTTCCTGCGCTAAAATTACTTTAACAACATTTATTGTGCAAATTTCTTGAACTGTTAAACCCGCAGTCAGAAAAATACCCTGGCGCTGCTGGCTCTCGTGAAAAAAAAGAACGCATGTGTGTGAACCTGCTCTTCAGTCTCGCACCAGGCAGGAATATGCGGTAATATACGGTATTTCTGGGATTACGATGTGGCTTATTGAAATAGCTTCGTATATAATCAATCCAAAACTTTGGTTGTAGACTCAGCAGTCTAGGTTTACAGAATATTAGATTCTGGTTGACCGACCAAACCTTGATGTAATATTCTTGATATCGTATGGCATGGCCCAATTTATAGAATACATTTATCGTCTTGTTGAGAAGCAATTTTGCTGTGAATAGTTTATTTCTCGCCCAACGTATGTAAAAGTGGGACTACACACTCAGTATACAGATTACTCTCGCTCAAGCTTTGATTATGGTGGGGATGGTATTAAGTCCATATTCCTTCTCGCTGTGATGACGTCACCGAAACTATGTAACCTTTCATATTAACTCACGTCTTATGCAACTTTGACAAGTCTATAGGACACGCACACACCAGGCTTTTGCTAAATTAACGCAAGATTTCTCGGAGTGCCTATTCTATATACGAACTACAGAGATCCTGAACCACCGTCAACAACTGATACGATTGATAACTGATTGATAACAAGATAGTATACTGTTAATTCTATTTCAGGAATTCAAAGTATCAAGTTTACTTACAAGTTTCGTGTCTTGAGATTACCAACAGAAAACTGAACAGTTGGCCTACTCACGATGAATAATTCACTGGTAACCTAATGGCACCATTGTTCCCCAAGATGCAGTGTGACGTCACCCAACTATTACAGGAGACATAGGCTCTGACGTAAGATATTCTTTCCCGTTCTCTTCTATTTGTTCCCCAGATCAACATTAACATGTGCTTTAAACCTTCTATCATCCGATGTTGTTACACGGCGAACATGTTGAGCATCATTTTTTTATATATTTAACAAGCGAAGGTTTATATATTACCAAACCCTGTCCCTGACTGATATGACTGAAGATAATCAGGCAATATCTATTCATACAGGAAACCTTAAAAAAACAAACACCGTCATGTTGACCAGTTCTTACCAATGTAAATTTTGAATGAGCTATATCGCAAGTTGGTATTTCTTCGGGGTGTATGCAATATATACAAAGTTGTGTGTTGTCTATGTGTTTTGCGATTTCGAGGTCAGAATCCATCGCCTCCTCCAACTTGTCACTTCGGCTTCGCTCGGTGTATCCCACGTACTGTCCAGTCACCCCCAGGGGACCAATAGCGCCCCTGTCCACATTCCTACTGAGAGGTACGAACAGTACTGAATAGTTTCCCTATGTTGCCATATCAACCAATATTTCAAGCAAACAATACCATATACAGATACCAAGAAAATTGTACTTTTCAGTCGTACTAACGAAGATGGATTTTTATTCTATTTTGACGAAAGCTGAGAACAATTAACGGAATTGTTTAACAATACAAATCAAATGATCACCGAATTAACTCATTGAAACAGGAGAACACATACTAAATTTCAGTATAAAAGAGACCCACGATACAAAAATATATACTGGCCGTCACGGCCAAACCCATAAATACATTTAAATATGTATGCATTCATCCAACGTAATATTAACGATTAACGTTTCATATGGAGGCCAGTCAACAAAACGAGGCAATTGATCTATTTTTGGATATGAAAAATTCCCAATAGTTATCATAAGTTCGGGAAGCATTTTCCAGAGAAATCAACAAATTTAATCATTACCGGGACACAACACGTTGTTCCGAAGTTAACATAACGTCGATTTGTACACAGTGATTGAGGCCGCTATCTCGAAGGAATAGTCTAACACTCTTTTAATAGTTTCCATGCCTGCGAGCTGAATAAATCAGACAGCCAGAGTGTCAGTAACAGTGTCGGGTTCAGTTTTTGACTTGCCTTTCTATCAAGCGTAACTAGTACGTTGGCGCGATTTACGTCCCAGTCTCTGTGACGTCATCGGACTGGAGAGTCAGTATCAATAATCTTCACCGTATATTGATCATTCGTGTGACGTTTTGTAGGGATGGACTTCCGGAAGAATTCTTCATACCTCTCAAAAGTTTCTTTTTGATGCAATAGTATACGGACTTTGGAGTTCTTCTGCGGCTGTAGTTCAATTTATGATTATATTTACATAGCGAGTTAGCCCATGTCTTCTCAAGAGCGTAAAATGGGCACAATGAACATTTGTATTGCTTTACACCGGTACGCCTTCTCCCAGGTCTGCGAAGGCCTCCTTTCCTGGCAGCGTTAAATGGACACAATGAACATTTGTAGGACTTGTCGCCGGTATCAATTCTTCCAGGATCACTTAACCCCGTTTTTCTGCCAGCATTATAGCTGCAGAATGTAGAGCCGTAGTTCTTACCACTATGCGTGTTCTCGTGTCTTCTCAATCCTGCTTTCGTTCCGGCACCATAGGAACACTCCGAGCATTTATATGGTTTCTCACTCGTATGAGAATTTTCGTGATATTTCAAAGCTGCTTTCGTGACAGCACCATAAGGGCACGCTGAGCATTTGTATGGCTTCTCAACCGTATGAGTTAGCGAGTGAATTTTTAAGCCTGTTCTCCAAGCAGTCTTGTATGGGCACAGTGAACATTTGTATGGTTTTACTCCGGAATGGGTTCTTTCGTGAGCTCTATAAGGTTATCTCCTCGGCCTGTGCAATACTGGCACATTGGACATTTAAACGGTTTTACACCAGAATGGATTATTTCATGTTTCGTCAAAGCTCCACTCTGGGTAAAGGTATGAGAGCACACTGAGCATTTGTATGGCCTTTCACCCGTATGAACTAATTCATGAATTTTCAAATCTCCCTCTCGGACAGACGCATATGGACACAGAGGACATTTGTATGGCCTTTCACCAGTATGAATTCTTTCGTGGATTTTATGTTTGCCTTGCGTGCAGAGTTATATGGGCACATTGTGCATTTATATGGCCTTTCACCAGTATGAACTAATTTATGAATTTTCAAATCTCCCTCTCGGGCAGACGCATATGGACACAGTGGACATTTGTATGTCTTTCTCCGGTATGAATTCTTTCGTGCTCCTGTTCAAAAGGTTCTTGTGTAATCGTGATTAAGGTGTAGTTGACTTCATTCTTCCTGCTCATAGATTCTGGTTCTCCCTTTACTAATACACCGATTGGTTCGCTCTTTATTGGTAAACCCACTGGAGACTCCTGGCTTTTTTCGCTTCCCTTTATTTTCTCTACTTTCTCTATTTTTTGGTGACCGGACAGATTCTTGGAAGATGAACTTATCTCATTAATCCTCTGCTCGTGGGTGAAAACACGAAATGAGTTTTTTTCAATCAATATATCAAACCATACTCGTAGATATCAAGAGCTAAAATCACACTTTAACAATGTGGATAAGAGAATGTCTACTTAAGGCGGATTCCACGCCAAGCCGTACCACTAACTCTCATTTCTGTCCATCCTTGACGGACTATGACATTAGTAACACCAATAACTTGGAAAACATCATAAACAAACAATGTTCCCTGTACCTTATTATCTAAAATGTGTCAAAGAATTGCATAAGATGCAATGAATTGCATAAGATGAAAATAAACAGGTGCCCCTATGAATTCTTTGTACAGTTTTTAGTTAAGCGGAACAAAACACAAATGACATTAGTAACATTTGTGTTACTAATGTCATTTGTCCGTCAAAATCTATTTTGTATATGTACAAGAAATTTCTTATAACAGAAGCACTTGTATATGCTCAGTGAAATTAGATGTATCTGTACCGTTGTCAGTGTATGTCATCGCCAATGCTGTAATATTGAGCCTTTTCAACAAATTCCTAATGTCAGTTCCGTCATGGGAGTTGGACGGAAATGACATTAGAAATCTTTTTCAAACGCTCATAGTATCGATGTATTGGTATTTAATACGCTGGCAATGATACATATATCCCAATAAGGTCAAGCTAGTACCACTGTAAATCTTTAATTGAATAATTTAATTGACATTTGTTTTGTGGTGAATATTGTAAAAAAAGTTGGGTGGACATATGACATTAAAACAAATGACATTAGAAGCATTTACATTTCTGTCTCTCTATTATACTGCAGATAAGAAATGTGCAGTGTAAAACTGTTTATATTCAGATATGCATACATTACACAACATTTGTGCGTTTAGCAAACACAGTATAAGACACAGAGCCAGTTTTTTTTACATTTTTAATGTTACAAACATCATTTTTCCGGTGAGACGGACAATTTGACGGAAAGTGGTATAGTTTTACGTGGAATCCGCCTGAATCAAAAGTAAGACCAAATTAAATATATCAAACTACATGAGTGGATATGATGGGAATTGTGTTAGTATAAGAGAGATTTTAACGTCGCGTTCAGCAACGTTTCAGCCATATAGCGACGCTATAACTATGGACAAGTGCGACATGTGGATTACCTGGACATGTGCGACTAGTCACTTACCAAATTTTCTGTGCTATCTCTGGAATGGTACAAAATTGAGAACTGACACTCCGTGACTTGGTAATTTATCATATTAGAGTCATTTTGAGCCTATCTGCATAAGTCCCCTATAGTGAGGTGGCTTAGTGAAATTATATTTACCTAAGTGACAAAAGCATGATTTTTTCACCAGAGGATCCCCTAGGTTCACTCTCTTGAAAAATCTGTGGCTGCAAAAAGAATTCACAAGTGTGACGTCACAGTGACGTCTTTTTGACGTTTATACTTTAAATGTATGCTAAAAAACCCAGAATATCGTCAAAGTAAGGTTCTTGAACTAAACCACCACGACTTTTCTAACTGTAACAAGCTGTGTACTCAGCAGATGTAATTATGAGTTCAAAATATATCATTTTTCCGACTGTATGGTGAAAAAGAGGAAACGAGTAGTATAGAAAGCAGCAATTTTGAGGGTGCGTGGGGTGTGTTTGATTGAGGGACCATCTATGGTCCGAATGCGTAGTGTGAGGTGTCAAAGTGAAGCCCTGGTGATGTAGACCACGACTTGAGGGACGTCCATGTCATCTGTGATGTCTTTGGTGAGGTCATCAGTAGGAGTAGTACCCAAAGTGGGCATTTTGGGGGGTGCGAAGGGAGGTGTTTGAGATAGAGATGGAACATCCATGGTCCGAATGTGTCGTGCGAGATGACAAAGTGAAGCCCTCGTGGTGTAGACTACGACTTGAGGGATGTCCATGTCATCTGTGATGCCATTGTTGACGTAATTAGTAGGTGTAGTACCCAAAGTGGGTCTAATGGGGGTGTGAAGGAAAGTGTTTGGGGTAGAGATGGACCATCCGTGAACCGAATGCGTCGTGTAAGTTGTCATCTTGTAGCAACGACCGCCAATGCCAAGCTTAACGCTTCACGCTTAACGGTGATATAGCTCAGAAGCTCTGATTTTCTAGATATTTTATGGAATTGTCACCAATTCATCAAAATGCAATGACGCTCGTCAGCGCCCGTTGTTACGCCTTAACGCCCTATCTGTATGCCATAACGCCCCCGTCTCAACGCCTTAATACCCGTCTCAACGCCTTATCCTAACGTGCATATACCAGTCAATCGGCAGGCTGGGGAAGTAACCAATCAGTGCAGCCATAAGGGCATTCACGGCGTAAACACCGTGACATGTAAACGCATGTAACAAAATATAGCACTATATAGGACTCTTTATGTTCATCATAATCAACGTAGGTCAGGATGGCCGAGTGGCCTAAGGCACCAGTCTACATATTTGGGACGTGGGTTCGAATCCAACTTCTGACACACACCTTTTTCGTTATTCTTCGCCATGTTGCAAAACCATTGTACAAATATAGCACTATATATGAATCATTATGACCACGATAACCAGCTTTGGTCAGGATGGCCGAGTGGTCTGAGGCGGTATCAAGATCTATGAAATTGTCTTCCCCGGGATATGGTTATACTGGTCTGCACATGCGGGCGGGGTTTCGAATCCCACTCCTGACTCGCACCATTTACTGGTCACACGGAGTCATAGAAATGAGAATGTTGTTGAGATAGTGTAGTATCTCAATTTCGTGTAAATCAAAGTCAACGAAATTAATTCAGTTTAGTATTACATAAATCAGAAACTATCAGGGTTAATTTTTCGGGGAATTTTATGGAAACCCCCTGTTCTATTTATAGATCACTTGGGAGTAGTAGAGAAAGGGGAGTTTCGGGGGTGCAAACAAGCGCGTTTGGAGAGAGGTTGCCATGTTCGCTCTAGCTACCTGGTAGAGTTACCGCAGTGTATCCCGAAGTGACGTCACAGAGGTCATATGCAAATTTTTAGGTCAACTTGGGGTCGCGGTGGACCAACGCCTCAATACCTATGTTAATGACTTAACGCTTTATCTTAACGCCATAACGCCCTAGCAAAACACCCTGACGCCATGATGTAGAAAGATGAGAGAACAACAACAACAACAACAAGAATGACAGGTCAATCATGTTATTAGTCTCTCCAGTACATCATACCCACGCTGGAGGAGCCGCGTTGGGTATGTTTAAAATTCAAGTAGGCTCCTGTTCAATTAGAAATCGTCATTTGAGAAAGTTTAATCTTCGGTCATAATCGCTTTTGACCTAAGCGTCGTCAGGCAGGCCAGGATACTGTAACGGCATCATGTCCTGAAACACTTGCTTGCACATTTGGGGTGTAGAAAGTAGAGTGGTCATTGTTGAGGTGCACATGGATATATTTGAGAGATTGAGGTTCTATAGCTCATCCAAAGATGAAGTGTAGGGTGTCATCTTGAAGCTCTCGTAGTGTAGACCATGACTTGAGTGATTCCCATGTCATCTGCGACGTCATTGGTGACGTCATCAGTACGAGTAGTGGCGAAATTTTGGTTAGTCGACCAATACATATGGACTGATAATCCCTATATGTACAGACACCACCACCACACACCACCACCTCCGGGCGTTGACGCCCGTCCTCGCTCGGTGGTGGTGGTAGCTCCCCTAGGCCAGAGCTCTTGGATCGGAGCGCTCGGAGCTCTTGGAGTCTGAGCTTGGAGCTCTTGGAGCGCAGAGCTCAGAAGTGACATCATCTTAGGCATGCGCACACCCCTGTACCCTATAGCCCGTAGGGCATAGGGTACACCAGGGTAGCTAACTGCAGAGATAATCTAGGCAGTGCGTTGTTTACAGATTTCACAATGTCTTTCTGAATGTTTATATGCACCGATACACTGTACGTAAACTGAGTGTGTGGTGAATGAAACATTATTTATTCATTAAAAGATTATGACAGCTGATAAAGTGAACTAATTAGACTGTGATGTAATAACCTCACAAAATATAAGACATAGATTGCTGTTTATTGTATCTCGTAAAAAATTGTGTTAAACTGATGAAAATGTCCAAAAATAATTCCCAATTTGGTGACCATTTTGAATTCATCAAATTTGGCCTATCTGTAATATTGTCACGGTACATATACTGATCATCAGTATCATGTACCTTTTATGTAAAAGTGTTCACCATATGAAATAGAAATGCGTACAAAGGGTAGGCGGTTAGTTTAACCCTAGCTGGTCTGGGCTTTTTGTGACTTGTTGTGGCCGGGGGGAAATGGCTCCCCCCCTAATTATTTTTTTTACCCCTTGAGCTAGGGGGCTGAAACTTACAACACTATACCCTTGAGTCAAGCTCTACCAGAAAATGTATAAAAAAAATCGAAGATGGCCGTTTTGATGACGTGAGTCATTTTCAAAAACGGCATTTTTTGGTCGATCTTTCAGTCAGATTTCCCGATTTTTTTATTTTTGCAATTTCTC
Organism: Hanleya hanleyi; assembly: GCA_036873755.1. Taxonomy (NCBI): domain Eukaryota; kingdom Metazoa; phylum Mollusca; class Polyplacophora; order Lepidopleurida; family Hanleyidae; genus Hanleya; species Hanleya hanleyi. The sequence continues at coordinate 51,325 of JAVTVY010023644.1, forward strand.
CTCAAAATCTGCATGATAAATTAGTAAATATTAATGTGATGTGAAATAAAATAGTTTTTGCCCGCTTTTCGTCGAAGAAAGCAGAAATTTTTAAGAAATATGACAAAATCATCACTTTTCTGGGACCCCACGTGACCGCCATCTTGAATTTTCCCATGATCCTCTGCTCGGGGGGTTATGCAAATAGGCTCAAAATGACCAAAATATGATAAACAATAAAGTCAATGAGTTTCAGCTCTCCATTTTTTGTCGTTCCGGAGATAGCACCAGGCCAGGTAGGGTTAAGACAACACATTTTAATCCCTCCCCCCCCTTCCAAATTGGTACATAAAACCCATCCCATGCAGAGTTCAGCTTGCAGCCGGGCATTTTTGGGGTCCTGGAACAATCACAAATCTGCATGCAAAAGTTAATACTTTTGTCACAAATGTAAATAACTTCCGAATTTTTTACGGTAAGCCACTCGACTATATGGGGCGGTGCTGTGAATAGCCGATTGATAGAATTTGAATAGCCTACTGGCCTATATCTCCCGATCTATAGAGGATATGGTCTTCATATTTGGCAGTTATACAACACTCGTCCAGTCCTACACGCTGACCTAATTAGTTTCCATTTCCGCCGCTAGGGGGCGGTGCTGCGAATAGCCGACTGATAGAATTTGGATAGCCTACTGGCCTATATCTCCCGATCTATAGTGGATAGGGCCTCCATATTTGGTAGTTATACAACACTCGTCAAGTTCTACACGCTGACCTAATTAGTTTTCATTTCCGCCGCTAGGGGGCGGTGCAGCGAATAGCCGACTGATAGAATTTGAATAGCCTACTGGCTTATATCTCCCGATCTATAGAGGATAGGGTCTTCATATTTGGCAGTTATACAACACTCGTCAAGTCCTACACGCTAACCTAATTAGTTTCCACTTCCGCCGCTAGGGGGCAGTGCTGTGAATAGCCGACTGATAGAATTTGAATAGCCTACTGGCCTATATCTCCCGATCTATAGCGCATAGGGCCTCCATATTTGGCAGTTTTACAGCACTCGCCAAGTCGTACACGCATATCTAATTAGTTTCCACTTCCGCCGCTAGTGGGCGGTGCTGCGAATAGCCGACTGATAGAATTTCTACACGCTGAAATAATTAGTTCCCACTTCCGCCGCTAGGGGGCGGTGCGGCGAAAAGCCGACTGATAGAATTTGAATAGCCTACTGGCCTATATCTCCCGATCTATAGAGCATAGGGTCTTCATATTTGGCAGTTATAGAACAGTCGTCAAGTCCTACACGCTGACCTGATTAGTTTCCACTTCCGCCGCTATGGGGCGGTGCTGTGAATAGCCGACTGATAGAATTTGAATAGCCTACTGGCCTATATCTCCCGATCTATAGAGGATATGGTCTTCATATTTGGCAGTTATACAACACTCGTCCAGTCCTACACGCTGACCTAATTACAGGGGTAAAAGCGTTCGGTGTCCGGTTTTTCACGTATATTATCGTTCTATTATCGTTTGAAACGCGTTTCAATAGCGTTCTAAACGCGTTTTGTATTCGTTTCGTTTGCTTCTCAAAGAACGCGTTTATACCTCGCAAACGCGTTTGATCATCGGTATGTTCATTTATCTTTCGTTTCGTTTCGCTTAAAACGCGTTTCACGAACGCGTTTATGAACGCTTTTGAAACGCGTTTTGAAACGCGTTTAGAAACGCGTTTTGGAAACGCGTTTCGGAACGCGTTTTATTGTTGTTGTTGTTAAATAAGCATCACCGTCCACACCACGGTTGCTTCGTCCGGCGAGAATACTATTTGGTCTGTTTTTTTTCATTTGTGCAATGGTTCGGCGACTGAGTGTTGATCAAAATCCGCATGGAGTCAAGGTCAGGCGAAATGCTTTTTCGGTTCGGTATCACACGACTGACTAATCATTTCGCTTGGTACGGGAAGACAAATATTTCTTCGCTTGGTGAACGAAAAGATTTAAGCTTGCGTTTGAAACGCGTTTTGAAAACGCGTTTCGAAACGCGTTTTGGAAACGCGTTTCGTAACGCGTTTTATTGTTGTTGTTGTTGTTGTTAAATAAGCATTACCGTTCACACCACGGTTGCTTCGTCGGGCGAGAATATTATTTGGTCTGTTTTTTAATCTTTGTACAACGGTTCGGCGACTGAGTGTTGGTCAAAAGCTGTATGGAGACAAGGTCAGGCGAAACGCTTTTTCGACTCAGTATAACATGCCTGACTAATCATTTCGCTTGGTACGGGAAGACATATATTGTTTCGCTTGGTGAACGAAAAGATTTAATCTTAGCGCAATATATAAACGAAACGAATTACCGGACACAGAACGTGTTTACCCTTGTATATTAAAGGCTATGCCACATATAGCACAGGGATTATAATAGCGGCTGGGGAAAGCCCCGACACGTGGACTTCCTGGCCTGGTTTGCAAAATAAAAACACAAATTTGCACAAAGTCGAACGAAAAGAGGAACCTGTTCGAAACGCGTTTATAAAACGCATTCACAAACGCGTTTATAAACGCGTTTCGATCAGAGCAAACGCGTTTGAAGAGGGAAACGCGTTTTGATCAAATAAAACTTAAGCGATATTGAAAGCGTTTCGTTTACTATAATCGTTTGGTAAGCGTTTGAAACGCGTTTACATTTCGTTCCGTTCGCGTTTCGTTAGGTCAAACTAAACGAAAATAACCGGACACCGAACGCTTTTACCCCTGTAGTTTCCATTTCCGCCGCTAGGGGGCGGTGCTGCGAATAGCCGACTGATAGAATTTGGATAGCCTACTGGCCTATATCTCCCGATCTATAGAGGATAGGGTCTTCATATTTGGCAGTTATATAGCACTTGTCAAGTCCTACTCGCTGACCTAATTAGTTTCCATTTCCGCCGCTAGGGGGCGGTGCTGTGAATAGCCGACTGAATTTGAATAGCCTACTGGCCTATATCTCCCGATCTATAGAGGATAGGGTCTTCATATTTGGCAGTTATACAACACTCGTCAAGTCCTATCCGCTAACCTAATTAGTTTCCACTTTCGTCGCTAGGGGGCGGTGCTGTGAATAGCCGACTGATAGAATTTGAATACTCTACTGGCCTATATTTCTCGATCTATAGTGGATAGGGCCTCCATATTTGGCAGTTATACAGCACTCGTCAAGTCCTACATGTAGGTCTAATGAGTTTCCACTTCCGCCGCTAGGGGGCGGTGCTGCGAATAGCCGACTGATAGAATTTGAATAGCCTACTGGCCTATATCTCCCGATCTATAGTAGATAGGACCTCCATATCTGGTAGTTATACAACACTCGTCAAGTTCTACACGCTGACCTAATTAGTTTGCATTTCCGCCGCTAGGGGGCGGTGCAGCGAATAGCCGACTGATAGAATTTGAATAGCCTACTGGCTTATATCTCCCGATCTATAGAGGATATGGTCTTCATATTTGGCAGTTATACAACACTCGTCCAGTCCTACACGCTGACCTAATTAGTTTTCCTTTCCGCCGCTAGGGGGCGGTGCAGCGAATAGCCGACTGATAGAATTTGGATAGCCTACTGGCCTATATCTCCCGATCTATAGAGGATAGGGTCTTCATATTTGGCAGTTATAGAACAGTCGTCAAGTCATACACGCTGACCTGATTAGTTTCCACTTCCGCCGCTATGGGGCGGTGCTGTGAATAGCCGATTGATAGAATTTGAATAGCCTACTGGCCTATATCTCCCGATCTATAGAGGATATGGTCTTCATATTTGGCAGTTATACAACACTCGTCCAGTCCTACACGCTGACCTAATTAGTTTCCATTTCCGCCGCTAGGGGGCGGTGCTGCGAATAGCCGACTGATAGAATTTGGATAGCCTACTGGCCTATATCTCCCGATCTATAGTGGACAGGGCCTCCATATTTGGTAGTTATACAACACTCGTCAAGTTCTACACGCTGACCTAATTAGTTTCCACTTCCGCCGCTAGGCGGCAGTGCTGGGAATAGCCGACTGATAGAATTTGAATAGCCTACTGGCCTATATCTCCCGATCTATAGCGCATAGGGCCTCCATATTTGGCAGTTATACAGCACTCGCCAAGTCCTACACGCATATCTAATTAGTTTCCACTTCCGCCGCTAGTGGGCGGTCCTGCGAATAGCCGACTGATAGAATTTCTACACGCTGAAATAATTAGTTCCCACTTCCGCCGCTAGGGGTCGGTGCGGCGAAAAGCCGACTGATAGAATTTGAATAGCCTACTGGCCTATATCTCCCGATCTATAGAGGATAGAGTCTTCATATTTGGCAGTTATAGAACAGTCGTCAAGTCCTACACGCTGACCTGATTAGTTTCCACTTCCGCCGCTATGGGGCGGTGGTGTGAATAGCCGATTGATAGAATTTGAATAGCCTACTGGCCTATATTTCCCGATCTATAGCGGATAGGGTCTTCATATTTGGCTGTTATACAGCACTCCAGTCCTACTCGCTGACCTAATTAGTTTCCATTTCCGCCGCTAGGGGGCAGTGATGTGAATAACCGACTGATAGAATTTGAATAGCCTACTGGCCTATATCTCCCGATCTATAGTGGATAGGGTCTTCATATTTGGCAGTTATACAACACTCGTCAAGTTCTATACGCTAACCTAATTAGTTTCCACTTTCGCCTCTAGGGGGCGGTGCTGGGAATAGCCGACTGATAGAATTTGAATAGTCTACTGGCCTATATCTCTCGATCTATAGCGGATAGGGCCTCCATATTTGGCAGTTATACAGCACTCGTCAAGTCCTACACGCAGATCTAATTAGTTTCCACTTCCGCCGCAAGGGGGCGGTACTGCGAATAGCCGACTGATAGAATTTGAATAGCCTACTGGCCTATATCTCCCGATCTATAGTGGATAGGGCCTCCATATTTGGTAGTTATAAAACACTCGTCAAGTTCTACACGCTGACCGAATTAGTTTCCATTTCCGCCGCTAGGGGGGCGGTGCTGCGAATAACCGACTGATACTGGCTTATATCTCCCGATCTATAGAGGATATGGCCTTCATATTTGGCAGTTATACAACACTCGTCCAGTCCTAGACGCTGACCTAATTAGCTTCCATTTCCGCCTCTAGGGGGCGGTGCTGCGAATGGCCGACTGAAAGAATTTAGATAGCCTACTGGCCTATATCTCCAGATCTATAGAGTATAGGGTCTTCATATTTGGCAGTTATACAACAGTCGTCAAGTCCTACACGCTGACCTAATTAGTTTCCACTTCCGCCGCTATGGGGCGGTGCTGTGAATAGCCGATTGATAGAATTTGAATAGCCTACTGGCCTATATCTCCCGATGTGTAGAGGATAGGGTCTTCATATTTGGCAGTTATACAACACTCGTCAAGGGCTCGGACCACTAAAAAAAAGTCCCTAGCCGTTAACCCCTCTAAATAACCTCTGCCATAGAGGACAAGTTTTTGTGCTGATTTTTTTCCCAGCTTCCTTTTGATAATGAGACAAGGGCTTGCATGGCCAACATTAAGCATGACAAGTGCCCTTTTGAGTTGTGACTTTTATTTTGAATTCACTGCATAATTCATGCCAGTCTGAGGCACTATATGCAGGTGCGTAGTTATTCGCCGGAAGTACGGTGCTTGCCAACAGGACGCTCTGGCTCGAAATTTTGATGGGCGACCCCCGCCAAAAAGTTGATGGCGATGCAGGACTTGAATGGAACTACAGACTGCCAGGAGATGAAAGTCCAGAAATAATTATTAAATCAGCCAGGTGCAGTTTCATTAACATGGCCGTCAATGTAATTTTAATAGTGGTCCGAGCCCTAAAAGCGTAAACACAGAATACTTATGTCACCGGTGCAGGTAAGTCATACGAGGAGGCTAGATGTCAATCTCTCACTGATGTCAATTTCATAGTTTAATGATAAAGATGGCGGAGTTATATTCCACGTGGAGAGCAAAATATTCCGAAAAAATTAATTATAATAGCCAATTAGGCTCAAATGGAGCATGTTTACTGTGGACTGGGGTGCAGAAGAACCAGCCACCCCATTATGGAGTGATTAATATCCAGCCTTTTGGAAAATAAACATGGAGAGTAATTCACGTACATCGTTTGAACTTTATTTTGCATCATAATATAAATTTAGAAGAATTCACCAGTGACATTAGCCACATATGTCATCAGCCAAGGTGTCACAATATTGCACACCTGAGTGCAGAAGTCAGTTTTGTTAATAATCAGAGACAGAGGTGTAGGGCCATGGAGAAATGTTCAGGCCATGTATTTTTGGGCAAACAGTAGCCAAATTGTTTGTTCATTGGTCACACCTGAATTCACGCGTTAGTATCTGAATCAGAAGAAACAGGTGAGTCCGACACATCAGGGGAGACAACTCTTGTTCGTTTAGGGTAAATATGTTCTTTCTCAAAGTCAGGCATGTGTTTGTCAAGTTGTCGTTTCTTGTAGCCTTCTCTTCTTTCTTTTGCCTTATCCGCATCGGTTTTAGCTTTCTTAGCTTTTATATAGTTTTTAAGTTTAATTGCTTTATTGTGGATTTTTCTTCTTTTAACCTCTGGCCTCTGTTTATATGATCTTTCATAATCACATTGCTTTTGTATCTGCTGTAGGCTTTTGCAGGCAGATGAGCCAGCTTCTAGGGGTGCACTGAGTGCTTCAAGTTTCTTATGCTGTGATGTTCCTTCACCGAGGTTCAGTCTTAACACTGTGGATCCAGCTCTCGCTGCCGCATTGGTAGGAAAGTTCACATTTTTTGGCAATGAGGCACTGAATGCCCTGTTTGTTCCTTCTGACTTACATGTGTTTGAGAGATGCCTTATGGTTTCAAGGGCTGCTGCATGCAATTTCATATTCAATATTTTTCGCACCAGTATTCTGTCATTGTCATCCATATTCAACCACTTGATGTTGTTTGCACTCAGACTTCTAGATTTCTTCCACCAACGAGTATTAACCCTTCCACCACAAACTATATCATGCCTCCTGCAACTTCCACAGTCTCCAGCATAACAGTCAATTGTTGCATCCAACACCTTAGGTAGCCTTTGTGCTATCTCAGTTATGTCTCCTGCATAAGTCTCAAACAAATGTTTCAAAATCAGGTGACTTCTATCTTTCAGATCACCACTGAAGACTTCCTGTGCCTCTTTCTGCTCTTGCTTGGTGTCACCTGGGAACATGAATTGCGAGAAGTTGGCGTTATTGGCTTTATGAAACTGCGACTGTCCAAGATGAACAATATCAGCTTGCCTCTGAACCTCGATGATTGGTTGCAGACTCTGCAGCCCTTCGCCGAAGCCTTCCGCCCCCCCCCCCTGGCATCCCCATCTGTGGTAAGATATTTCACCAGAACACTTTCCACTCCAAACTGTCTCCCGAGTTGATATGCTATTGTTCTCTCTTGATATATTGGTTTGCTCTGAAATTGTTGCGGTGCAGTCTGCATGACCTGGACAAGTAACAGTATATCCTTTAGACTTTAAGTAAGCTCCAGAGGCACATAATTTGTTTTCCAAATACATCCCTAATATTTTGTGTTGGTCAGTCTGGTCCTCACAGACGATTCCAATGGCTTGAGATGCACTCTGTCCATATTTCTTGCGGTTCACTCACGTTGTGCTGTTGTATCGTACATCAAACTGCATGTTGATTGGCTGATTTTCAGGTAGTCCTCTCATCATATTAATTTGTTTAACTTCCATTCGCCTCTCCGCCATGTCAGTTTCTGCAGTTTGCAAGACTTTTTTACCAATAATATTTGCTGTTTTTTGCATTGATGACCTACATGGTGTTGGTATGTCACTGCTAGCTAATAAGAACCTAATTTTTTTATTGCTCATAGGAGTATCCATCTGGCCGGATTGAAGTTGGATGTTGGTCGTTGCAGACTTAGGTCCCCGCCCCCAGTGTGGAGCCTCATTGTATAGTTTGCACTGCCTAGATACAAAGGTACACGCCTTGCAATTTAATGTTTGTTTCCAGCATAATCCTCTTTTCAGCTCACTGACGGCAAATTGTGGAAGTGGGCAGGTAGGTGTAATGGTGGCGTGGTCCCGTATTGCCTCATTCCACATATCTTGCAGTTTCCCAGCATGCAACAGTCTCATGCCTATCCTCCCCTGCTCTGCTGAAGCCTTTGCATACTTTTCTGCTAAATCTGGCTTCTTCGACTCCTTGGGACGTAATAGTTTTGCCTTCGCAGACCTTCCTTCCTCATCTGGAATTATGTAGGTATGGCCATCATAACCAACTCTGGTGACTTTGCTGAATTCCGCTCTGTCATACCTGGGGTGCCAAGTTGATTTTGGCTCATTCTGTTTAGTTGTTTCCACCTCTTCAGAGTTTTTCATGATGCCTGAAGTTGAGGGTGTCTCCTGTGCATGGCAGACTTTTTGGGGAAGTAATTTATGACCCAATTTAAACCGGGTGACCAAGCTCCCTCTTTTTCCTTTCTTAACTCGCTTCCGTTTCTTCGAGTTTCGCATGCTGATCTGGTGATGTTTTAGAGATGTGATGAGATAGCCATGTAATTGGTAAAGTTTATATACTATCTGTCTCTATGACAAAAGTGTGTGTCAATTGATCTGACACCTTTCATCATAGGCTGATCACAGTAATGTATTGCACGTATCACCCTGCTCGGTACACATGATTATGTGTATTATGGTATGCAGGAGTGACATCAGTGTCTTGCTATTTATTTTTTTTGCCACTGCCTGGCATTTATTTGTGTATTAGATGCCCCCCTTTCATACAGACCAGAATTTGACAGGTACACATTTTTAGTTTTTCCACTGAAATGTCATATTTACCATAAAAATCCCCAAAATCTGCCTTTTTTTACATCTTTTTGAAAATTTATTGAAAAATCCAGAAACAGTTTAGGGATATTTTTATTTCAGTATAGTATTCACAGATGTATGCAGAATCCATTTTAAGACTGATCAGCTCCTCAGTGACAGGAGTTTTCTTGGTTTAGGCTATTGCCATAAGCCACCCCACACTATAGTGAATACATGTGTATTGTGAAGAAAGATGGGGGTACATGTAGTTAATGGTTCATATTCCGAGACATATTTGATAGAAGTACCTCAGATAGGCTAAGATGAATGGTAAGTGGACAGGTCACATGCCTTCCAAATTTCATTTGGATTGGTTGAATTTAATGTGTCTAGCAGGGCTCGGACCACTAAAAAAAAGTCCCTAGCCTTTAACCCCTCTCAAAATATCCTCTGCCATAGAGGACAAGTTTTTGTGCTGACTTTTTTCCCAGCTTCCTTTTGATAATGAGACAAGTGCCCTTTTGAGTTGTGACTTTTATTTTGAATTCACTACATAATTCATGCCAGTCTGAGGCACTATATGCAGGTGCGTAGACTCTGCTTTTTCCAGGCAAGTTATTCGCCGGAAGTACGGTGCTTGCCAACAGGACGCTCTGGCTCGAAATTTGATGGGCGATCCCCGCCAAGAAGTTGATGGCGATGCAGGACTTGAATGGAACTACAAACTGCCAGGAGATGAAAGTCCAAAAATAATTATTAAATCAGCCAGGTGCAGTTTCATTAACATGGCCGTCAATGTAATTTTAATAGTGGTCCGAGCCCTCAAGTCCTATACGCTGACCTAATTAGTTTCCCCTTCCGCATCTATTGGGCGGTGCTGTGAATAGCCGACTGATAGAATTTGAATAGCCAACTGGCCTATATCTCCCGATCTATAGCGGATAGGGCCTCCATATTTGGTAGTTATACAACAGTCGTTAAGTTCTACACGCTCAAATAATTAGTTCCCACTTCCGCCGCTAGGGGGCGGTGCTGCGAAAAGCCGACTGATAGAATTTAAATAACCTACTGCCCTATATCTCCCGATCTATAGAGGATAGGGCCTCCATATTTGGCAGTTATACAGCACTCGCCAATTCCTACACGCAGATCTAATTAGTTTCCACTTCCGCCGCTAGAGGGCGGTGCTGCGAATAGCCGACTGATAGAATTTGAATAGCCTACTGGCCTATATCTGCCGGTCTATAGAGGATAGGGCCTTCATATTTGGCTGTTATGCAGCATTCGTGAAGTCCTACTCGCTGACCTAATTAATTTCCATTTCCGCCGCAGCGGGCGGTGCTGCGAATAGCCGACTGATAGAATTCGAATAGCCTACTGGCCTATATCTCCCGATCTATAGAGGATAGGGTCTTCATATTTGGCAGTTACACAACACTCGTCAAGTCCTACACGCTGACCTAATTAGTTTCCACTGCCGCCGCTAGGGGGCGGTGCTGCGAATAGCCGACTGATAAAATTTTAATAGTCTAGTGGCCTATATCTCCCGATCTATAGTGGATAGGGCCTGCATATTAGGCAGTTATACAGCACTCGTCAAGTTCTACAAGCTGACCTAATTAGTTCCCACTTCCGCCGCTAGGGGGCGGTGCTGCGAATAGCCGCCTGATAGAATTTGAATAGCCTACTGGCCTATATCTCCCGATCTAGAGAGGATAGGGCCTTCATATTTGGCAGTTATACAATACTCGTCAAGTCCTACACGCTGATCTAATTAGTTTCCATTTCTGCCGCTAGCGGAGCGGTGCTGCGAATAGCCGACTGATAGAATTTGAATAGCCTACTGGCCTATATCTCCCGATCTATATAGGATATGATCTTGATATTTGGCAGTTATGCAACACTCGTCAAGTCCTACACGCTGATCTAATTAGTTTCCATTTCCGCCGATAGGGGGGTGGTGCTGCGAATAGCCGACTGATAGAATTTGGATAGCCTACTGGCCTATATCTCCCGATCTATAGAGGATAGGGCCTTCATATTTAGCAGTTATACAACACTGTCAAGTCCTACACGCTGACCTAATTAGTTCCCACTTCCGCCGCTAGGAGGCGGTGCTGCGAGTAGCCGACTGATGGAATTTGAATAGCCTACTGGCCTATATCTCCCGACTATAGAGGATAGGGTCTTCATACTTAGCAGTTACACAACATTCGTCCAGTCCTACACGCTGACCTAATTAGTTTCCATTTCCGCCGCTAGGGGGCGGTGCTGCGAATAGCCGACTGATAGAATTTGAATCGCCTACTGGCATATATCTCCCGATCTATAGAGGATAGGGCCTTCATATTTGGCAGTTGTACAACACTGTCAAATCCTACACGCTAACCTAATTAGGTTCCATTCTTGCCGCTAGGGGGCGGTGCTGCGAATAGCCGACTGATAGAATTTGAATAGCCTATAACTGCCAAATATGAAGGGCCTATCCTCTATAGATCGGGAGATATAGGCCAGTAGGCTATTCAGATTCTATCAGTCGGCTATTCGCAGAACCGCCCCCTAGCGACGGAAGTGGGAACTAATTAGGTCAGCGTGTAGGACTTGACGAGTGTTGTATAACTGCCAAATATGGAGGCCCTAGCCACTATAGATTGGGAGATATAGGCCAGTAGGCTATTCAAATTCTATCAGTCGGCTATTCGCAGCACCGCCCCCTAGCGGCGGAAATGGAAACTAATTAGGTCAGCTTATAGGACTTGACGAGTGTTGTGTAACTGCCAAATATGAAGACCCTATCCTCTATAGATCGGGAGATATAGGCCAGTAGGCTATTCAAATTCTATCAGACGGCTATTCGCAGCACCGCTCCCTAGCAGGGGAAATGGAAAGTAATTAGGTCAGCGTGTAGGATTTGACGAGTGTTGTATAACTGCCAAATATGAAGGCCCTATCCTCTATAGAACGTGAAATATTGGCCAGTAGGCTATTCAAATTCTATCAGACGGCAATTCGCTGCACCGCCCCCTAGCGGCGGAAGTGGGAACTAATTAGGTCAGCGAGTAGGACTGGAGTGCTGTATAACAGCCAAATATGAAGACCCTATCCGCTATAGATCGGGAGATATAGGCCAGTAGGCTATTCAAATTCTATCAGTCGGCTATTCGCAGCACCGCTCCCTAGCGTCGGAAATGGAAACTATTTAGATCAGCGTGTGGGAACTGATGAGTGTTGTATAATTGCCAAATATGAAGGCCCTATCCTATATAGATCGGGAGATATAGGCCAGTAGGCTATTCAAATTCTATCAGTCGGCTATTCGAAGTACCGCCCCCTAGCGGGGGAAGTGGGAACTAATTGGGCCAGCGTGTAGAACATGACGAGTGTTGTATAACTACCAAATATGGAGGCCCTATCCACTATAGATTGGGAGATATAGGCCAGTAGGCTATTCAAATTCTTTCAGGCGGCTATTCGCAGCACCGCCCCCTAGCTGCGGGAGTGGAAACTAATTAGGTCAGCGGGTAGGACTTGAGTGTTGTATAACTTCCAAATATGGAGGACCTATCCACTATAGATCGGGAGATATACGCCAGTAGGCTAATCAAATTCTATCAGTCGGCTATTCACAGCACCGCACCCTAGCGGCGGAAGTGGAAACTAATTAGGTCGGCGTGTATGACTTGACCAGTGTTGTATATCTGCCAAATATGAATACCCTATCCTCTATAGATCGGGAGATATAGGCCAGTAGGCTATTCAAATTCTATCAGTCGGCTATTCACAGCAACGCCCCCTAGCGGCGGAAGGGGAAACTAATTATGTCAGCGTGTAGGACTTGATGAGTGTTGTATAACTGCCAAATATGGAGACCGTATCCACTATAGATCGGGAGATATAGGCCAGTAGGCTATTCAATTCTATCAGTCGGCTATTCGCAGCACCGGCCCCTAGCGACGGAAATGGAAAGTAATTAGGTCAGCGTGTAGGACTTGGCGAGTGTTGTATAGCTGCCAAATATGAAGACCATATCCTCTATAGATCGGGAGATATAAGCCAGTAGGTTATTCAAATTCTATCAGTCGGCTATTCGCAGCACCGCTCTCTAGCGGCGGAAATGGAAACTAATTAGGTCAGCGTGTAGGACTTGACGAGTGTTGTATAACTGCGAAATATGGAGGCCCTATCCTCTATAGATCGGGAGATATAGGCCAGTAGGCTATTCAAATTCTATCAGTCGGCTATTCGCAGAACCGCCCCCTAGCGGCGGAAGTGGGAACTAATTATGTCAGCGTGTAGAACTTGACGAGTGTTATATAACTACCAAACATGGAGGCCCTATCCACTATAGATCGGGAGATATAGGCCAGTATGCTATTCAAATTCTTTCAGTCGGTTATACGCAGCACCGCCCCCTAGCGGCGGAAGAAGAAACTAATTAGGTCAGCGTGTAGGACTTGACGAGTGTTGTATAACTGCCAAATATGGAGGCCCTATCCTCTATAGATCGGGAGATATAGACCAGTAGGCTACTCAAATTCTATCAGTCGGCTATTCATAGCACCGCCCCCTAGCGGCGGAAGTGGAAACTAATTAGGTCAGCGTGTAGGACCTGACGAGTGTTGTATAACTGCCAAATATGAAGACCTTATCCTGTATAGATCGGGAGATATAGGCCAGTAGGCTATTCAAATTCCACCAGTCGGCTATTCACAGCACCGCCCCCTAACGGCGGAAGTGGAAACTAATTAGGTCAGCCTGTAGGATTTGACGAGTGTTGTATAACTGCCAAATGTGGTGACCCTATCGTCTATAGGTCGGGAGATATAGGCCAGTAGGCTATTCAAATTCTATCAGTCGGCTGTTCATAGCACCGCACCCTAGAGGCGGAAATGGAAACAAATTAGGTCAGCGTGTAGGACTTGACGAGTGTTGTATAAATACCAAATATGGAGGCCCTATACACTATAGATCGGGAGATATAGGCCAGTAGGCTATTCAAATTCTATCAGTCGGCTATTCGCAGCACCGCCCCTAGCGGCGGAAATGGAAACTAATTAGATCAGCGTGTAGGACTTGATGAGTGTTGTATACCTGCCAAATATGAAGGCCCTATCCTCTATAGATCGGGAGATATAGGCCAGTAGGCTATTCAAATTCTGTCAGTCGGCTATTCGCAGTACCGCCCCCTAGCGGCGGAAGTGGGAACTAGTTAGGTCAGCGTGTAGAACCTGACGAGTGTTGTATAACTGCCAAATATGAAGACCCTATTCTCTACAGGTCGGGAGATAATAGGCCAGTCGGCTATTCAAATTCTATCAGTCGGCTATTCGCAGCACCGCTCCCTAGCGGCGGAAATGGAAGCTAATTAGGACAGCGTATAGGACCTGACGAGTGTTGTATAACTGCCAAATATGAAGACCCTATCCTCTATAGATCGGGAGATATAGGCCAGTAGGCTATTCAAATTCCATCAGTCGGCTATTCACAGCGCCGCCCCCTAACGGCGGAAGTGGAAACTAATTAGTTCAGCGTGTAGGACTTGACGAGTGTTGTATAACTGCCAAATCAGCTTTATCACAGATATATCTATCTTTCGTTAGACCCATTCTAGAATACGGCTCTGTTGTCTGGGACGGGTGTACACGTGAAGAAGCTGATAAGCTCGAAAAACTTCAACTTGCTGCGGCGCGTATTTTTACTGGACTTCCAGCGTACGCCAGTAGAGAATCCATTTACTTTGAAACTGGGTGGGAAACGTTGGCAAGTAGACGTCGGACCGCAAAATTAAAATTAATGTACAAAATAGATAATGAAGACTGCCCTAAATACATAACAGATTTGGTTACACCCCTTGTAGGACAAACGACCCCCTATAATCTAAAGAATAATTCTGATTACGTGATACCCAGAGCTAGGCTTTCTATTTTAAAAAACTCTTTCATTCCATCAGTTATACATGAATGGAACAATCTCAGTGTTGACATAAGAAATAAACCATCACTCCCGTCGTTTAAATATTCCATCACTGATCAAAAGTGTACAGCTAAATATCTCTGGCAAGGCACTCGCGAAATTAACATAATTCATACCCAACTGAGACATCAATGTAGCAAATTAAATGTTGATCTCTTCCGCATAAACTTGTCTAATGTTTCAAGCTGTAAATGTGGAGAATCAAGAGAGGATGCCAATCATTTCTTTTTCGTATGTCCGTTTTACAACACAATTAGAGATCAGCTGCGAGCGAAAATCTCTCAAGATTATACACTTCACGATCTACTTTGGGGAAATAGATCCTTCACAGTTGAAACGAATTCTGTAATATGCACTGCAACTCAAACATTTATCAAAAACAGTTTACGATTTATTAAGCAAAACAGTGTCCCCAGCTGCGAACTGTGAGAAGGCGGGCCCCATAATACTTTCCAGCTGCGCACTTCTGTGTTCTGTCTCGTAATATATGTAAATATCATGTTAAATCTAGGATAAACAATGTGCCATATTGTGTATATTATATATATGAAACATATTGATGAAGTATTTGCAATCTGTATATTCAAAACTGTATATTTAGACAATATTTTATGTGGAAGTATATTGTCAGTAATGTATATATGATTATATATTAATAATTAAATGTAACATAAGCTTGTAGGGAGAGGGGTCAGTAAGTTGAAAGAACTTTACCCCAATCCTTTGTACTTTAATTGTACAATAAAATAAGTTTAAACTAAACTAACTGCCAAATATGAAGACCCTATCCTCTATAGATCGGGAGATATAGGCCAGTAGGCTATTCAAATTCTATCAGTCGGCTATTCGCAGCACCGCCCCCTAGCGGCGGAAGTGGAAACTAATTAGGTCAGCGTGTAGGACTTGACGAGTGTTATATAACTGCCAAATATGAAGACCCTATCCTCTATAGATAGGGAGATATAGGCCAGTAGGCTATTCAAATTCTATCAGTCGGCTATTCGCAGCACCGCCCCCTAGCGGCGGAAATGGAAACTAATTAGGTCAGCGTGTAGGACTGGACGAGTGTTGTATAACTGCCAAATATGAAGACCATATCCTCTATAGATCGGGAGATATAGGCCAGTAGGCTATTCAAATTATATCAATCGGCTATTCACAGCACCGCCCCATAGCGGCGGAAGTGGAAACTAATCAGATCAGCGTGTAGGACTTGACGACTGTTGTATAACTGCCAAATATGAAGACCCTATCCTCTATAGATCGGGAGATATAGGCCAGTAGGCTATTCAAATTCTATCAGTCGCCTTTTCGCCGCACCGCCCCCTAGCGGCGGAAGTGGGAACTAATTATTTCAGCGTGTAGAACTTGGCGAGTGCTGTATAACTGCCAAATATGGAGGCCCTATGCGCTATAGATCGGGAGATATAGGCCAGTAGGCTATTCAAATTCTATCAGTCGGCTATTCACAGCACTGCTCCCTAGCGGCGGAAGTGAAAACTAATTAGGTTAGCGTGTAGGACTTGACGAGTGTTGTATAACTGCCAAATATGGAGGCCCTATCCACTATAGATCGGGAGATATAGGCCAGTAGGCTATTCAAATTCTATCAGTCGGCTATTCGCAGCACCGCCCCCTAGCGGCGGAAGTGGAAACTAATTAGGTCAGCGCGTAGGACTTGACGAGTGTTGTATAACTGCCAAATATGCAGGCCCTATCCTCTTTAGATCGGGAGATATAGGCCGGTAGGCTATTCAAATTTTATCAGTCGGCTATTCACAGCACCGCCCCCTAGTGGCGGAAGTGGAAACTAATTAGGTCAGCGTGTAGGAGTTGACGGGTGTTGTATAACTACCAAATATGGTGACCCTATCCTCTATAGATCGGGAGATATAGTTTAGTTTAAATTTATTTTATTGTACAATTAAAGTACAAAGGATTGGGGTAAAGTTCTTTCAACTTACTGACCCCTCTCCCTACAAGCTTATGTTACATTTAATTATTATTGTATAATCATATAAACATTACTGACAATATACTTCCACATAAAATATTGTCTAAATATACAGTTTTGAATATACAGTTTTCAAATACTTCATCTATATGTTTCATATATATAATATACAGAATCTGACACATTGTTTATCCTAGATTTAACATGATATTTACATATATTACGAGACAGAACACAGCAGTGCGCAGCTGGAAAGTATTATGGGGTCCGCCTGCTCACGGTTCGCAACTGGGGACACTGTTCTGCTTAATAAATCGTAAACTGTTTTTGATAAATGTTTGAGTTGCAGTGCATATTACAGAATTCGTTTCATCTGTGAAGGATCTATTTCCCCAAAGTAGATCATGAAGTGTATAATCTTGAGAAATTTTCGCTCGCAGCTGATCTCTAATTGTGTTGTAAAACGGACATACGAAAAAGAAATGATTGGCATCCTCTCTTGGTTCTCCCCATTTACAGCTTGAAACATTAGACAAGTTTATGCGGAAGAGATCAACATTAAATTTGCTACATTGATGTCTCAGTTGGGTATGAATTATGGTAATTTCGCGAGTGCCTTGCCAGAGGTATTTAGCTGTACACTTTTGATCAGTGATGGAATATTTAAACGATGGGAGTGATGGTTTATTTCTTGTGTCAACACTGAGATTGTTCCATTCATGTATAACTGATGGAATGAAAGAGTTTTTTAAAATAGAAAGCCTAGCTCTGGGTATCACGTAATCAGAATTATTCCTTAGATTATAGGGGGTCGTTTGTCGTACAAGGGGTGTAACCAAATCTGTTATGTATTTAGGGCAGTCTTCATTATCTATTTTGTACATTAATTTTAATTTTGCGGTCCGACGTCTACTTGCCAACGTTTCCCATCCAGTTTCAAAGTAGATGGATTCTCTACTGGCGTACGCTGGAAGTCCAGTAACAATACGCGCCGCAGCAAGTTGAAGTTTTTCGAGCTTATCAGCTTCTTCACGTGTACACCCGTCCCGGAGAACAGAGCCGTATTCTAGAATGGGTCTAACGAAAGATAGATATATCTGTGATAAAGCTGATCTGCCAAGTTGGTATTTTAGTTTTCTCATAATTCCAATGCGTTTTGCGGCGGAATTTGTAATCTGATTAATATGATTTCCCCATTTGCAGTTTTCTTGTAAGATGATGCCTAAATGGCGATGATTGTCAGATACTTGAAGTAGGATGTTGTCAAAGTAGATTTCAAGCTGTTTGGGCAGTTTCTTGTTAGTAAACAAGAGAAGTATTGTTTTCAGTGCATTGAAATTCAGCAACCACTGCTTCGACCATTCTATCAAGGAGATAAGATCTCGATTTATTACTGCTTCTATCTCGGCAAGGTTAACTGATGAAAATTGCAAACAAGAGTCGTCGGCAAAAAGTCTAGTGAGACTTATAAGTTTGTCGGCAATATCGTTTATGTACACTAGAAACAGCAAGGGACCTAAAACTGAGCCTTTTGGAACTCCTGCGTTAATCGTTTGCGATGATGAGGTCGCGGTTCCAACAATGACTTTAGAAAATCTTTCGTTAAGATAACTATTTAACCATTCCAGCAGGGCACCATCAATGCCATATTGTTTCAATTTAAACAGTAAGCCTTTGTGCCATACTGTATCGAATGCCTTCGATATATCACAAAACACTACACAAGAATTCGTACCCTCATCCAAGGAATTACAAATAGTGTGATATAATTCGATTAGCTGATACACTGTAGAGTGACCCGGGAGGAATCCGGATTGATACTTATAAAAAAGGTCATGTTCGTTAAAATGGTTGTATATCTGTTTGAACATAATTCTTTCCATAATTTTGGACACACATCTAAGCAGTGATATTGGACGATAGTTCGATGGAAGGTGTGGATCCTCTTTTTTAAATATGGGCAGTATGTTGGAAATTTTCCAGCACTTCGGAAGCTTTCTACTTACGAGTGACATATTAAAAAGCATACAAAGCGGTTTGCAAATGGTTTGAACGCAACTCTTAAGAATTTTATGACTGATGAGGTCTGGCCCTACTGCTTTATTCGTTTCAATATTATTGATGATATCACGGACTTCATCTTCTGTAATCTCAATTTCATCAAGTACACTATTACATTTTTGTTCGAACTGGGGTAAGTCTGTTGAAGTGTCGTCGACAGTGGAGATGGAAGCGAAGAATTTGTTTAACGCATTAGCTTTGTCTACATCACTGAAAGAGGTGGTATTGTTTTCTGTGGGGTCTTGGGAAAGCAATGGTGGTATTTCACGTACAATTTTTGTATCACTAACTAATTTTTTAACGGTTTTCCAATAAAATTTTGGATCTTGAGATTTCGCGGTTAATAAAACATTTTCGATATTATTAAAATAGTTAGTTTTGGCATATTTTTTCATATTATTAACTTTATTCCTACTTGTCTTTAATAGTTCTTCCAATCGGTAGGTCTTTTTGTCTTGACTGCTTTCTTTTTTAGTCTATCTCTCTTTCGCATTTCTCTTCTTATTTCACTGTCATACCATGCTCTGTCTTTTGGTCGTATAGTAACTGTTTTGTACGGTGTACATGTTTTGGCTGTTTCTAAGAATTTTTCTGTAAATTTTTCAGCAGCTTCATCTTTTACACACTCTTCAAAAAGCTCAGTCCAATTAGTATTTAATAATAACGTGTTAAGCAGCTCAAAGTTCGCAGCCTTATATACCCAAACTTGTCGTTTATATGCATGTTTCAAATTGTGTTTTGATAATATCTCAATATAAGTGGCTCTATGATCGCTTATGTCCTCGTCAACCCTAATTACCCCACTATCCTGAATATTAATTGTGTCGGAGATAATGACTGGATCAAGTAGTGTTGACGAGTGTGCTGTGACTCTGTTTGGTTCATTTATAATATTGTTAATATTGAGTCGGTCAAGGATCTGTTCTAGATGGCGAGAGTTTTCGTTTAGAAGGTCGTCATTCAAGTCCCCTGTTATGATAAGATTTGGACAAGCATCGAATGCGTTTTCTACCATATTTTCAAACTCTTGATAAATTGGGGCTGGACATTTAGGGGTAATATATGAAATATTTAGTAATATAATCTGACCTTGTAGCTCAATTTTTATCCACATGGTTTCGAATGCATTTATTTCCAATTCTAATCTACGGCTACATTTTAATTGGGTGGATGTATATACCAAGATTCCACCCCATGGATTCGGTGTAGTCGATTCTCTATCTTTCCTATAAGGTTTATTAAAACCTTCTATAGTAAGTGTTTTTTCATCCACGGTATTATCTAAATTGGTTTCTGTGAAGCACAGTATGTCGAAATCTTCTGCTATGTCTTCTACATAGGACATTTTGTGGCGGATACTGCGTATGTTCAGGTGAAGAATCCGAAGACCGTTAGTTTCTGGGATGCTACAGGGTCCGGGATTTCGTTCAACATCACCGCATATGATTAGGAGTAATACAAGTATCAAGGCAATATTATACTTAGGGCACATGCTTTGCAGAACCAAGAGAGTCGCAAAAACAATGGACAATTTAAGATTGCATATCAAGCATTCAATATAGTCAAAATTATAGATTCCGTGTTTGCACTTCCAGTTAGGTTGTATTAATGTACAGATACTATGTGTCCTCAGATGGAACAACCCGATTGATGCCCTATACGACATGAGATCATTATCCATTATCCAAGAATGAACATGCAATGAAATCGGGCATCAATCGGGAATGCGAGTGTTTGATAATACATAACGGGACGGTCATAATTTCAGTGCGCACTGCTAGAATGAAAGTGTTTCTATGTGTAATAATAATTATAAATAAACATATAACGATCAACAGGAAGTATATACAAATAAAGTTAGTATCTGAAGATCTCAGACACGTGGGTGTTTGCATGGGTTCGTGGCCTAGCACTAACTGGCATTGTTATACTACTGATAGAAAGGGATCGTTTCAATTTAGTATAGTCACTTTAACTGGACATCATTACTTGGCATGATATAGTTTTAGATTTGCACGCTGGACAGGATTAAGCATTTCTCTGCGGTGCATAGTAAGGACGAGTTGATAAAATCAGAAACAAATTATGTGTACTGAGCGGAGCAACGGTCATTCGGCAGCTGAATACGCAGTTTTTGACGAGATAAAAAAGGCGTGCCAAAATCCGGACTGTCGATTGACCAGTCTTGCCCAGCTGGTATGTACATAGACACTGTGTTGATACAAGCATAAATTACATAAATACCTCTATACATACCTCGATTTCGACACACACAAATATAAAGATAATAAGAAAAAAAAGACGATTACAACGTGTCGTAATATACATACATACAGGATATCGTATCAAAATCATGTTCCAAAACATAGAGACAGACAGTCGAACCAGTCGTTAATGGATTGAAAGTGACACGATCACTCGGAAGTAGACATGAACCATAACTGGTATACATGCAGGGGACTAAGTCAGTGCAGGTATATTTGTTCTTCATGTAACACCGTCAGTCGTCATTAAATAGTGTGTCAATTTCACTCAGTGTTGAATAACGTACCGTAGTACGTTGTCGGTTTCGCCCTATCATATATTTGTATATCAGAAGATTCTCGGATGAAGATATAAACAATGCATCTGTTCACATGCACACCCCAGACAGCATCGAAATACTGTCTGTACACATGTATTTGGTCATGTCATCATATGTACATAATACAGGATATTCGCCTACATATAAATATGCAGAAAACAGTGAACAAAAGCACAAACACGTATTAGACCTTATATAAACATCCAAATTAGCACTGAACGGCAACATGTGAGAAGAAACTGCCCTGAAAAAGTAAATTTGGACAAGCAACCACTTTATTTTCTTAGATTTCTTGATGATATGTTCGTACTGTGGAATCATTTCAGACACAGTCGGATCAGTCGCTCATGCATTGAAAATGGCACGACTACTCGGAAGTGGGCATAAACAGCAAAACACGTGTGTAGGACTATGTGCGTATAATTGGTCTTCATGTAACACCGACGTTAGTCGGCACCGACTAGTTTAACAAATATAAACACATGCACACTCCAGACAGCACCGAAATACAGTCTGTATACATGTATTTGAATAATATAAACAGAAACAAAAAAAAAACAAGAAAAAAAAACTATCTGCCTATACAGGATAAGGTCATCAACTAGTATTCGTGTGCTTTACCTGTTTACTATTTTATTCCATGCAAGTATGCATACATACAGGCACACCAACGAAATTTAAACGTCAAAATATATATACATGTATATACGTGTGATACACATCAAGCAACTGATATATGTTGTATGATATTGTGATATATGCTCGTGCATAACCAATCCCCTTTTGGGTTGTGTTGGACAGTCAGTCTAATATAATTAGAACTGGGGTTGAATTCATAGGTTTGATTAGACTCAAGTTCATTGATGTGAGTTCTGTTCTGAATTGATTAGGGCGGGCCATGGGGGAGAGGTGGGGTCGTTTGAGTAAGGCCAAGTCTGCTTCATCCTGAATTTTCCTGATTGGGCCATTCTCAAATTTTTTGAAGAAAATCTTGCCCTTACTTGACCAACAGGACGAGATCGATCCTTCCCTCTTCAATTGGAGAAGTTTCATCATAAGCTGATGTCGTCTCCTCGTCAGATCTTCGACCAGAACAACTGGAGTTCCTGCTAGCTTTCTCTTGTTGTTCATGACCTTCTCCTTCGATTTGTAATTAGCAAAGGTCACGAAAACGTTACATTTTCCGTCTCGTGGAGGTGCAAGTACATGGCAATGCTCCAATTCCTCTTTTTTGATGTCCGCTTGTAGCTGTTTATTAAAGAGCTCAACTACAATGTCCTCTGTTTTCGGGATGTCTGTTTCTGTCATGGGAACCTTAATTAGTCTGATACAGTCTTTTCTGCTGTATTGATCGTGATCGTCCATTTGTAATCGCATCGTGCTCATCTCCTCACGAAGGGCCTCAATTTCTTGGGACTTATCATCTAATTGTCTTTGCATTGGTGTTACGACTGTGTCAATTAGTTTTGTAACAGCCCTATCCATGGCACTGGCAATGGCATTTTCGACTGCTTTGCTGACCGCCCTCTGGATGACAGGCTCGAGAGCCTCATCTATGTTTGGTGTAATCTGACTTTGAAAATCTCTCCCTGAAATTGTGGATTTTATCAAATCTTGCAGATTACCTATGGTTGTGGTAGATTTTTTGGTACGAGTTTCAGACATGGTGCTGATATCGGGCAATGATGCTTGTCTTTTCATGGGTTGTTGGCCAGCCAGATCACTATTATCGTCCATACCGGTGTCAAGAGCGGCTCTATCGCGTTTACGAGAGTCCTCCATGCTCGAGCTCTGCCTTCCTTTAGGCATGGAACCCACTTTTTTAAAATTAGGAATTATTACGAAAATAACGTAGTAAACTGAACTTACCATGTCCATAAATAAATAGGGTGAATAGCATATAATGTACGTAGTCATCCACAACTTCTCAAAAACGAAACTCGAATGTGCAATATTTACATGTGTGTTCTGTCAGTCAGTTACAGTGCAATCTGAATGGAAAAAAATGTATTAAAATTATTTCTGAAGCGAACTTCATTGAAATAAGACGACAGAACGATTGAGTATACCTTTAGCTTCCTTGTGAGATCAAACAGTGAGACTGGTAACACTTATAAAGTCTGTAACCTGCAGTTGTACTTACCACAATGAACAATGAGATTTGAAAAGTGGGATACAAATGGCGTCTGTCAAGGGAAGATCACCCGTGAATTTTTTCCAGTAAAATAGAGGCACCAGAGAGGGGGTTATCGACGTACAATCAAATTTATTTTCATGAAGAACCAAAAATGGTTCCACTTGTATACTAAATATCAAATTTGTTTCTTCTTATACACCAAATATCGCGAAGAACCAAGATATCGTACAGTGCAAACATGTCCGAATTAATTAATACCAACTTGTCATGGCGACATTTGATTGCGACAGTGTAGACCCTCGGTGAGAGACATTGTTTGGTACTCGAAAAGAACGCCAATTGTGCGATATCGGCTTATCTACCACAGTCAGATAAAGTTGACGATTATTACCTGGAGCAGAGAGGTTTGACACGAGATTGTGGACGTCTGTCTCTGTCCATTTGGGCTGTATGCCTATATCGTCGTCTGCCATTTTTATGAAACGCACGATTCCCAGCAACGGATTTGGACTCAGTACATTGACGAGCCGTATTTTGGTAAAAAAATATTTGTTGAAGCTTTGGTGAGTTGAATGCGGAAATAAAATTCCACAAACATCCTGAAACTTACTGATTTTGTCTTTCGTGAAAACCAAGCTCTATAGTTGTATTACAGTGACAAGTCCGCACACCACTACGGAACCCTTACTGTCCAGAAGTGTCTTTGAAGTAACTTTGAAGTAACTTTGAAGTGTGGCCATATTTCAACCTTGAAGTGCAAGGCTCAGAGTCAGAAGTGTGCTTGCAGTGTGGGTATTGTTTTGTAGCAATGCCATATAAGGGCATTGAAGTCACAATGAAGTCACAATGAAGTCACAATGAAGTCACTTAGAAGTGTGCCTCAAATATTTTAATTAGGTACTGCAAAGGCACTTCATAGACACTTCCACAGAAGGGTAACCTTCATAGGCACTTCTGAAGTGCTCTTGAAGTACCTAATTAGAATATTTCAGGCACTTCAATGTCCTTATATGGCAAGTCACTTCATCCACTCATCTACAGAAGGATACCTTTCATATGCACTTCTGAAGTGCTCTTGAAGTACCTTATTAGTATCATAGCAAATCCGTGTGATGAAAAGGTATGTATAGCCTTACGAGATATTTACTTTCCCAGAAAAGTATACACAAATATATATTTGAGCAGAGAAAGTTTTATTCAGAGAAAATACAGAGTGAGACATAACAGTACATCATAAAATATTTACAATAAACCGCTAGCACAAATCCTTCAGACAAAATACAGCACAGTACTATATATGTATGTATTTACATGCAGTCTTTGGTATGAGAATTTATTGCAGTATTATTATTCAAGGGTGACCGTGTTCTTTTCCAACTTGAACTTGAAGCAGCAGATCTTTCGAAGAATAGTTTACTTCAGCTGCTTCGGATGTAACCCAACGCTGAAACCCACCAGTGTGAATTGTGAACTTCTTGGCCTGTGGCGATAAATACATGCATATAATTAAAACCTGATCAGTTGTATATATGGTTCCATATGACATGCAATCCAGTTTTTTTTTTAATACACTCGGGATGATTGAATAGGTTGACTACCATAAAGGGTAAAGAATGGAACACATCCCTACGATTTACAAAAGATTGATGAAGATGTCTATTATCCTTTCTTTAGTACTCCATGATAACAGTTTGTGTGATGTTCTAGCCAATATACACTATGACGAAATCAACCATACCTGGGTGTGCTCATTAATTTTCCCATCAGTCGAGTGGCTGCTTGAAGTGAGCTGAGTTCCTTGTTGCAGCTGTATTCTGGAATTATGAAAGTATTGACAAAGAAGCCATTAGAAACAATCATGTGGATTTTGATAATTTGTCTCTGTTAATTCCTGGTTCAACTAAATCTTCATACAAGGTTTCAAATAACAAATAAATGCTTATTAACTACAAATTGTATTCTTAAATTTTTGAAATGAAATAAATGTATGAAATGAAATGTTCTCAATTCTCAAGATGTGGGTAAAAATGTACAATTGACGTGTGAAGATCCTTAGCTTTGGTATATGAATAGTGCAATCAATAGACAAGGAAAATATAGTCTGTTATAATGATGAAAATTAAGTCTAATCATAATTGATTATACTTTTTCTGATTACAGCTAAACAGGTAATGCTAACATTTTATTATCAATATATTCTAAAACTTATTTCTTTACCATTTTGTCAAAAATCTGGTATGGGAATATTATACATTCTGCAAGTAAAAAAATCAATACAATTCATGAATCAATAAAAAATCAAAACAACGAGATAATTTATTTAGAGCTACCATCCCCCCAACCGGTTAAAACCACCTGTTTTGACATGAACAGAACAGTTTTGTGATAAAAATATCTCACCCTCAGGGGATTTCCTCCAGGTGCATGCCAATCTTCATATGAGGTCCCCAAGCCTGGTGTTTCCAAGCTGACAATTCACACAATCATAACAATGGCAATTAATCCACACTGCCTTGATCAACCTGGATAGATCTGAAAGTGATATTGGGACAGAGATATGGATATTTCGCCATGTTACATGACCCATTAAATTTGACTGCAATTGTAAGGTGGAGTACATTATAATAACTTGCAGTCCATATAGCAAAATATTTCTTGAGGCCAATATCAATTTTTTAATATGTCAAGGGAAACTTGTTGATAAAATAAATAGCTGCACTCTCAGGTCTACATGACTGTTCAGCTCAGTTCTTTGCTTATTAAGTTATGAAAAACAGAAAAATTTTAGTTATATTTATCATTTACTTACCATATCACTAGCTGCTATCATCACCATCTGCAATACAGTTCTTCAAACCTCCATAGTTCTAGCTTAACAGGAGCAAATCCATCTGATTTCTGCAGTTGGAGAGGTCAGCCATTTTGATTGTTATCGTCTGGTGGCGGCCCCAGTGTTCAATTAAATTTTCAAGGGGAGAAAACTCCACCCATTTTGGCAAAGACAGTTCAGAATAAAAAGACTATCAGAAACAGAAATTATATATATTATACTTAGTGATAATGATGAAGAGGATAATATAAAGTATTCTTTAATGGGTATTTTTTTGTTGCTGACATTATGTTAGAACTGATTCTACTAAAAATATTTTCCCATTTTGTCCAATTTTACTATAAAATCATGGATTTGGAATGATTATAAAATCTGAATTCAACAAGATTCCTTATCTAATATGTGAGAGACTGCATGGTGTTATTAATGTCTTTATTCTATTCAAATAGAAACCCATAGTACTGATCACTTTAAAATATAAAAAAAATGTTCACAGTTCTGAGTAATATGTCAGTAACCACATGTGAATATTTTACACAGTTGTAGCTATTTTGAAATGTGAAGTACAAATCTGATGTTTGGTGGTTTCATTGAAATGAGATTTGATGTCACTGAGTGAAATCAAATCAGCCAACTTTAAGCTGGGATATTCCCAGAGCTAATTAATATAACTGAAACTGGTAAACATGTAGTTCTAATAATGTTATGTTACTGTAACAGTTCCAATAATCTAGAAATCCTATTGGATTGAATCTTATAGGATTTTTCAGAATCTTATATTTTAGAAGCTCATATGAGTTTTTAGAATCTTATAGGATTTTTCAAAATCTTATAGGATGCTAGAAGATATTTTTTGCAAGGGGAAGTCCACCAAGTTAAGCTATATAACTGACAAAGTCCAAGAAGTGACTGAGGAGTACCTTAGATTATGCAGAACAAAAACAAAGTCTCAGAAGTGTCTCTGAAGTCCCCTATGTTTCGCTGAAGAACTGACAAAGTCCAAGAAGTGTCTTTGAGGAGTACCTTGGATTATGCCGAACAAAAAGAAAGTCTCAGAAGTGTCTCTGAAGTCCCTCATTTTTTGTTATGAAATTGACAAAGTCCATGAAGTGTCTTTGAGGAGTCCCTTGACTACTGCCTTTTTCTAATGAAGTACCTTTGAAGTGTGCCAATATTTTTCTCTGTTGTTGAAGTGCCTTTCAAGTGTACTCTTCAGAGGCACTTCTAGGCACACTTCACATGAAGTGTGACACTTCTGGACAGTAAGGGAAGGTACGAGTTTCCTAAGAGTGAGTTACCAGTCAGTCATTTATCTCATAATGGGATGTTTTAGAATTCCAATTATTATTTCTGGTTATTAATTTTACCACTATAGAGTCCCTTCTTTTGGTTCACCGATTTTTCACAGATTTTTAAAAACCAAAATTACTAACACAGCCAGCGCAACTCAGTTAAGATTCACATATTAAAATCGCTAAAAAATTAAAGAAACAGAGTAATCTCCCCTTAGTGGTGGCCCGCCCATTATTTCTGTGACGGGACCAAGAAGGATAGCAGGTATGTATGCAGGTAGTAAGTTGACACTTTTACAATCATATGGCTTCTGATATTTTGCATACGTAATATTGAATGTACAAACTTATCCTTTGTTATGTTATTAGGGATGGATGCATTTTATTTAGGACTGATTTCCACGGATTTATTTTCAATGTATTCGGGTATTCGGACTGAGGCATGGCGACTCTCGTGACGTCACTCCCATGCCTACTTCCTTTGTTCATGATTTGATGTCGAAAAGACGTGGCTATAAACGTGAAATTCACTCACACTCAGTTCAGGTTTTAGGGTTTCTGCATGCAGAACGAAACAGTTCAACTTTGTTCAGCAGATTTCAAACAATAAGGTTGGAATGAACCCCTACTTGCATGATTAGCCCCAGTTAGAGCGGGAGCTGTTCGTTCAGCCGTCCACACGTTCCGCCATCTTTGGAGATATAGGCCAGTAGGCTATCCAAATTCTATCATTCGGCTATTCGCAGTACCGCCCGCTAGCGGCGGAAGTGGAAACTAATTAGGCCAGCGTGTAGAACTTGACGAGTGTTGTATAACCACCAAATATGGAGGCCCTATACACTATAGATCGGGAGATATAGGCCAGTAGGCTATTCAAATTCTATCAGTCGGCTATTCGCAGCACCGCCCCCTTGCTGCGGGAGTGGAAACTAATTAGGTCAGCGTGTAGGACTTGACGAGTGTTGTATAACTTCCAAATATGGAGGCCCTATCCACTATAGATCGGGAAATATAGGCCAGTAGGCTATTCAAATTCTATCAGTCGGCTATTCGCAGCACCGCTCCCTAGCGGCGGAAATGGAAACTAATTAGGTCAGCGTGTAGGACTTGACGAGTGTTGTATAACTGCCAAATATGGAGGCCCTATCCTCTATAGATCGGGAGATATAGGCCAGTAGGCTATTCAAATTCTATCAGGCGACCATTCGCAGCACCGCCCCCTAGCGGAGAAAGTGGGAACTAACTAGGTCAGCGTGTAGAACGTGACGAGTGACGTATAACCACCGCATATGGAGGTCCTATCCACTATAGATCGGGAGATATAGGCCAGTAGGCTATTCAAATTCTATCAGTCGGCTATACGCAGCACCGCCCCCTAGCGGCGGAAGTGGAAACTAATTAGGTCAGCGAGTAGGACTTGACGAGTGTTGTATAACTGCCAAATATGGAGGCCCTATCCACTATAGATCGGGAGATATAGGCCAGTAGGCTATCCAAATTCTGTCAGTCGGCTATTCACAGCACCACCCCCTAGCGGCGGAAGTGGAAACTAATTAGGTCAGCGTGTAGGACCTGACGAGTGTTGAATAACTGCCAAATATGAAGACCCTACCCTCTATAGATCGGGAGATATAGGCCAGTAGGCTATTCAAATTCTATCAGTCGGCTATTCACAGCGCCGCCCCCTAACGGCGGAAGTGGAAACTAATTAGGTCAGCGTGTAGGACTTGACGAGTGTTGTATAACTGCCAAATATGAAGACCCTATCCTCTATAGATCTGGAGATATAGGCCAGTAGGCTTTTAAAATTCTATCAGTCGGCTATTCCCAGCACCGCCCCTAACAGCGAAAATGGAAACTGATTAGGGCAGCGTGTAGGACTTGACGAGTGTTGTATAACTGCCAAATATGAAGACCCTATCCTCTATAGATCTGGAGATATAGGCCAGTAGGCTTTTAAAATTCTATCAGTCGGCTATTCGCAGCACCGCCCCCTAACAGCGAAAATGGAAACTAATTAGGTCAGCGTGTAGGACCTGACGAATGTTGTATAACTGCCAAATATGAATGCCCTATCCACTATAGATCTGGAGATATAGGCCAGTAGGCTATTCAAATTCTATCAGTCGGCTATATGCAGCACCGCCCCCTAGCGGCGGAAGTGGAAACTAATTAGGTCAGCGCGTAGGACCTGACGAGTGTTGTATAACTGCCAAATATGAAGACCCTATCCTCTATAGATCGGGAGATATAGGCCAGTAGGCTATTCAAATTCCATCAGTCGGCTATTCACAGCGCCGCCCCCTAACGGCGGAAGTGGAAACTAATTATGTCAGCGTGTAGGACTTGACGAGTGTTGTATAACTGCCAAATATGAAGACCCTATCCTCTATAGATCTGGAGATATAGGCCAGTAGGCTATTCAAATTCTATCAGTCGGCTATACGCAGCACCGCCCCCTAGCGGCGGAAGTGGAAACTAATTAGGTCAGCGTGTAGGACCTGACGAGTGTTGTATAACTGGCAAATATGAAGACCCTATCCTCTATAGATCGGGAGATATAGGCCAGTAGGCTATTAAAATTCTATCAGTCGGCTATTCGCAGCACCGCCCCCTAACAGCGGAAATGGAAACTGATTAGGCCAGCATGTAGGACTTGACGAGTGTTGTATAACTGCCAAATATGAAGACCATATCCTCTATAGATCGGGAGATATAAGCCAGTAGGCTATTCAAGTTCTATCAGTCGGCTATTCGCAGCACCGCCCCCTTGCGGCGGAAATGGAAACTAATTAGATCAGCGTGTAGGGCTTGACGAATGTTGTATAACTGCCAAATATGAAGGCCCTATCCTCTATAGATCGGGAAATAAAGGCCAGTAGGCTATTCAAATTCTATCAGTCGGCTATTCGCAGCACCGCCCCCTAGTGGCGGAAGTGGGAACTAATTAGGTCAGCGTATAGAACTTGACGAGTGTTGTATACCTATCAAATATGGAGGCCATATCCACTCTAGATCGGGAGATATAGGCCAGTAGGCTATTCAAATTCTAGCAGTCGGCTATTCGCAGCACCGTCCCTAGCGGCGGAAGTGGAAACTAATTAGGTCAGCGTGTAGGACTTGACGAGTGTTGTATAACTGCCAAATATGGAGGCCCTATCCACTATAGATCGGGAGATATAGGCCAGTAGGCTATTCAAATTCTATCAGTCGGCTATTCACAGCACCGGCCCCTAGCGGCGGAAGTGGAAGCTAATTAGGTCAGCGTGTAGGACCTGACGAGTGTTGTATAACTGGCAAATATGAAGACCCTATCCTCTATAGATCGGGAGATATAGGCCAGTAGGCTATTAAAATTCTATCAGTCGGCTATTCGCAGCACCGCCCCCTAACAGCGGAAATGGAAACTGATTAGGCCAGCATGTAGGACTTGACGAGTGTTGTATAACTGCCAAATATGAAGACCATATCCTCTATAGATCGGGAGATATAAGCCAGTAGGCTATTCAAGTTCTATCAGTCGGCTATTCGCAGCACCGCCCCCTTGCGGCGGAAATGGACACTAATTAGATCAGCGTGTAGGGCTTGACGAATGTTGTATAACTGCCAAATATGAAGGCCCTATCCTCTATAGATCGGGAAATAAAGGCCAGTAGGCTATTCAAATTATATCAGTCGGCTATTCGCAGCACCGCCCCCTAGTGGCGGAAGTGGGAACTAATTAGGTCAGCGTATAGAACTTGACGAGTGTTGTATACCTATCAAATATGGAGGCCATATCCACTCTAGATCGGGAGATATAGGCCAGTAGGCTATTCAAATTCTAGCAGTCGGCTATTCGCAGCACCGTCCCTAGCGGCGGAAGTGGAAACTAATTAGGTCAGCGTGTAGGACTTGACGAGTGTTGTATAACTGCCAAATATGGAGGCCCTATCCACTATAGATCGGGAGATATAGGCCAGTAGGCTATTCAAATTCTATCAGTCGGCTATCCACAGCACCGCCCCGTAACGGCGGAAGTGGAAACTAATTAGGCCAGCGTGTAGGACTGGACGAGTGTTGTATAACTGCCAAATATGGAGGCCGTATCCACTAGAGATCGGGAGATATAGGCCAAATTCTATGAGTCGGCTATTCGCAGCACCGCCCCCTAGAGGCGGAAGTGGAAACTAATTAGGTCAGTGTGTAGGACTTGACGAGTGTTGTATAACTGTCAAATATATGGAGGCCCTATCCACTATAGATCCGGAGATATAGGCCAGTAGACTATTCAGGTTCTATCAGTCGGCTGTTCGCAGCACCGCCCCTAGAGGCGGAAGTGGAAACTAATTAGATCAGCGTGTAGGACTTGACGAGTGTTGTATAACTGCCAAATATGAAGGCCCTATCCTCTATAGATCGGGAGATATAGGCCAGTAGGCTATTCAAATTCTATCAGTCGGCTATTCGCAGCACCACTCCCTAGCGGCAGAAATGGAAACTAATTAGGTCAGCGTGTAGGACTTGACGAGTGTTGTATAACTACCAAATATGGAGGCCCTATCCACTACAGATCGGGAGATATAGGCCAGTAGGCTATTCAAATTCTATCAGTCGGATATTCGCAGCACCGCCCCCTAGCGGCGGAATGGAAACTCATTAGGTCAGCGTGTAGGACTTGACGAGTGTTGTATAACTGCCAAATATGAAGACCCTATCCTCTATAGATCGGGAGATATAGGCCAGTAGGCTATTCAAATTCTATCAGTCGGCTATTCGCAGCACCGCCCCCTAGCGGCGGAAATGGAAACTAATTAGGTCAGCGTGTAGGACTTGACGAGTGTTGTATAACTGCCAAATATGAAGACCCTATCTGTCTTAATTGAGGAGATATACGTCAGAATGTTATTCATATTCCAAATAATGACTGGTCCACTGAATCGCCGACTGAATTGTGAACTGTGTACTGTGAACTGCTCTCTAACTTCACGAACGTACCATAACATTGTCTATGGAAATAAAAAAATCCATCAGACACGCATAAATATACTGATAACTGTTTTCTTACTGGTTAAGCCCGTACTGATGGGAAGCACATCATTGACGATATATTTGGACTTTCTTTCTACGGTGGAATATGAAACCAAAGATTACAATACGAAACAAGTGCAGCTCTATTAAACAAAATGACTGACATTCTCTTTTGCTATCAGATTGTATCACGTTGACCAATGGGGTATTAGTATATCAAATTGTATCACGTTGCATGACCAATGGGATATTAGTATATCAAATTGTATGACGTTGACCAATGGAGTATTAGTATATCAAATTTTATTACGTTGACCAATGGGATATTATGATATCAAATTATATCACGTTGACCAATGGTATACGGTATTAGGATATCAAATCATATTGCTTTGACCAATGAGATATTAGTATATTTTATTATATCACGTTGACCAATGGGATATTCGCATAGAAACTCTAGCGCTTTAAACAGTAATTCCAGTTAGAGACACTTGATTGGTCAATTAATAATATATCCGGTGTTTTCATTGGCCGACAAAGAGAACATTCAGCCAATCGTGGACTTACTGAATCGCGTTCCATCACAATTAGGTAACGATCTGTATAGATATGAATGACCTACACGCACCTGTGTCAGGATCGAACATGTGTTTGTGGGCATACTCCAAGGCGTCACCCGTACACGTGCTTTGCTCGTCCTGTGGCATGCTTGAAATGGCCCGCCGTACACTGGCTATCGTCCAGTGAGTCCTGAAGTTGAAGTTGAGAATAACTCTACTGGAGAAAGTAACAATAGCGATTCTGTTATTTTGTCTTCCATGCACAATTCTTCCACAGAGTCTCTCTATGATCCAGATGTCCCACGGATTAGTTTCAAATAAACTCATCTTAGATTGCTAAGGGCATTTCACGTTTCACTAAATACTACCCTTAGATTGTCGCTGTGATTCGGCATGTATTTCACACGGCGCCATCTATCTAGAGGGAGATAATCCAGTTCGAAAGTTGTTCCCAAAGCATGAGGTCAAATGTCGGCCCCATTTAAACGAGCCAATAAAATTATCTGTATTCAAATATTGCCTTGACATGCAGACGTGTCAGTTTCACGAGGCGCAAGACTGGGGGAGTCTACGCGAGACCAAAACGAAGTTGTGAGAATTAGCTATTTTATTTCTCACTCTAGTGGAGCATGCTTCTTTGTTTATCTTAAGAAAAATCATATTACAAACGGCCTAACATATTTGAAAACAAAATAAAATCGGCGGCAGACCACAGGAAAATGATATGCTTTTTATTTTGTGATGGGGGCACTTCGAGGCCCACCATGGGATCATTTCAATCGATCGCTTTCTGGAGGTGTGTCTTCGTTGTATGAATGTGATTGCACCGATGTCAGATATAACGGGACCAGTCGGATGTGACCATTTGGGAAACGCCCTATTACACTCAGATAGCACCCGTTACCGCATGGCTACGAGCAGAAAATTCTACGTATGATCGTGCCATGCGTTCGGATGATGAATAAACTAGAATGAAAGTAACTCCGAAAAGTGAAGTCATTGTGATATTCTATATTTCGGTAAAGGTTATACCATCGTCAGGAATATACAGGTAGCAAGATTACAAGAGTATATATACAGGGTGAATACAGTTAACCGCCCAAGCTGAACATTCTATATACAATGGATCATAGTGAGTAGTTTTTCAAAACAATAAGACCGAACACAATTCTTTACATGATATCAAGCTATGGTAGAGACAAACATTCTATAAACAACGACTTGAACTCATTTGAACACAATTAATTCTTTAGATGCTTGCAAACCATGATTGAGGTCAGGACTTTTATCTTTTATGGCAATAGCTTCCTTGAACATCAACTCACTCCAGTGCCTGGCATAGTCAATTACTTTAGTGCAGGGTAGTAGCATATGAGGTCAGCAAGTTTCTGCTTCGTCAATGCCCAATCACTTGTACTGATACTGCCGCTCATGTCAATGATGAAGAGGAGGTCACGTGGTAAGAACGTTAGATCGCCTCCTGTTCATGAGCCACCACCGGGACTAATCATGGGTGAAATGACCGCAAAACTGTAATAATCGGTACGCCCAGTCATGAATTTGTTGTGGAACTTTGTTGGCACATTCTGTCTGTCCCAGGGATCTGAAGAGAGAGGCGTGAAACCATTTCTTAATTAAAACCATAATATTATTGGCGAAAAAAATAATAAACCATAATTCCGATATTGTCGCATGAACAGCAGCTGCAGTTTGTTTTCATGGACATCTCCTTATGTTGTTCTTTATTGCCGATAGAGCGGATATAATCTTTGGCGAAAAGTGACATGATCTCAAATGGAGGTCTTATCCATATAAATTGTTCTCCCATACTTTCAGCTTAAGAAAATACTGGTGAAGGAATGATATATGCCCGATTCTTATTATCCCGTGGACGAGTGAGGTAAATTGAAATACAATACAATTAGTTTTGAGCATCGAGTCTACTATAGAGAGGTGATCCATGTTTTGATGAAACACCTACCGGTATGTCTGATCCTTGTTGGGACGGTCATCACCGTTTAATCCCAATGATATTGTCTCATCACTCTTATAATGTAATGGTCTAAATTTACAAGCATTGCTCATCACTCTTCAGAGGTGATGGTCATCATTTTTGAAGGTGATCATGAAAAGGGTGATAGCTCTAACTCATCACCGGATCCGGACAGTGAATATGCCATACTGGCAATCTGGCGGATCCTTGGAAGTGAACTATGCCATACTTGCGATCTGGCGGATCCTGACAAGTGAACTATGCTATACTGGCGAGGTCACGGGTCTTTGAAAATAAAATATACCATACAGGCAACCTGGCAAATCCTTGGAGGTGAACTATGCCATACTTGCGATGTTACGGATCTTTGAAAATGAAATATACAATACAGGCGATCTGCCGGATCATTGGAGGTACTGGCGATCTGACAGATCCTGGCAAGGTAACTGTGCTATACTGGGGATCGGACGGAACCTGACGATGTAATTAAGTTCTATTGATGATCTACGGACACTGACAAGTAAATTATGATTCTCTCTTCATAATACGTACCAGTCCGTGTCACTGTTTCTTCGGCGGGTGGTTGGTGGGTGTCCGGTGGGCACAGGTTCCTGTTGCTTCAATGCACTTTGCTGAGAAGCAACAGGAACTTGATAATGTGATGTCTAGCACTGTAATATCACTTGTCTTTATTGCACCATGTAAGCGTCTTGTCTGCGTCTTGTGCGCTGTCTTCAGTGTTTTATAGGGTGGATGGAGGGTGTCTGGTTCCATGCTGCTTCAAAGATTTCTTCTTTGACGTAGCAGGAACACAACTGGGCTGGGTGGTGCTTAGTTGGTTCGTCGTGATATAGCTGAAATATTGTTGAAAGCGACGTTAAACCCTATTCACTCACTCACTCACTGTTTCTTCGAGGGCCGGACAGGGGTTGCCACCATTACGGTTGTTCCTCAGGATCGCCCGGGTTCTATGTCGGGTACCTCCGAGGGCGGGAGCTGACCAAGCTGTCCAGTGGGACCAAACTGACACCACACAGTGAACCTTTCTGTTCGCCAAAAACTTCTCTGAAGAAGTCTGTACACACACGACGACGACGACGACGACGGGAATGGTACTGCTCAGTAGGTTCATTATGACAATGAGCCGATCAAATTAACCTGGTATAAAGAGATTAAACTCAAGATGAATAAAATGCACTCTCTAAAACAACTTGATTTAAAAGTTCTCTTAATTCATCCCACTCAAGTTGAGTGAAATCCACTCAACACTCAATTTCCCTCAAAGTTGAGTGGATTTCACTCAACCTGAGTGAAATTTTTCTATATGAAAACACTGAATAAAGGCCAAAACGGGGTTGCTCGATTTTTCTACTTCAGAGATTAAGACAACACTGGAAGTCAACTGTTCGTAAATATTGCCAGTGCGTGTTAATTACGAGCAGGAATTAGGTGAAATTCAAAGACAATATATGTTGCACTCATACACCGAATTTCAGCTGCAGCATCTGAATTTTAACCAAACACATAGCTAGTCCGTCCGATTCCTTCTGCGTATCTGGGCAGTAAATTAAACTTCGGCCTATGTTTCAGCATGGAGGCATACTTTAACTAGTGATAGATGACATATTTTCGATCTTGAAGCTGCCAAACTTAGCATTAATGTAATCATAACGGAGATTTCTAGTATTAATGTAATCATAACGGAAATTTCTAGTGTAAGTTGATGCAAATGCAAATTTGGCTATATTAATGCTGGCTATCAACAGTTAAAATATCCCACCAGTTTATAGCATAGGCCGAAATAAAAATGTACTTCCCAGAAATTCACACTAGAAGCTACAATTAGTCAGTTATATAGTAAGTGCTCAGAGGGAATCTTCATCGTCATCGTACGCACGCGCACGCACCTGTGGTGCACCTATGCTATACGGGCTATAGGGTACAGGTTGCACCACAGGTGCGTACGCGTGCGTACTATTCGTCACTTCCGAGCTCTGAGCTCTAAGCTAAGCCGTAACGACGGATGTTGACGGGCGTATCTGCATTTCGATGAACCAGTGTCAATTCCATGAAATATCTATGAAAATCATAGCTTCTGGGCTATTTCACCAGGGCGTTGAAACGTTAAGCTGGGCGTTGGCGAACGTTACTGTCTATAAAAACAAGCGACAAAAACGCCAAAAACGTACACAGTCGCCGTTTAACCATCAATATGGGTTATACTTGCTCTGAGTGCGAACGCACGTTCACCAGACATTACGATATGATACAACACCAGAAGAATATATATGGGATTGAAGACACCGATGAGTCCATTGAGGTGGATGCTGATACAGAGACTGCTGAGAGTCTATCTACTGATACAGAGCGCTTGACCTCAGATAGACAGCCTACATACCAGGAAAGTGAGGCAGAACCTACCTTCTGAGATCGTATTGTGCAGGAAGCTATTAATTGCTATGCTGCGATAATGCGCCGGACAGGATAGCTTACAACAGGCGTACATACAAAAGTACCCTTGCATCAGAAAAACAGCCATAGCCATCTATGAACGGTATACCCTGCTGTCGCTTAAAATGAGAGGCAATCCCATGCACAGGTCCATCATGATGACCAAGCGTCACTTGGAAGATATGGAGTTACCACCCACCGTGGCCCTGAAAATGCGATCAGAATGAGCAAACAACTGTTGCCTGAACATCGTGTTCCACGTGGTGAGACGACGAAAACAAGATGCCACACCCCATAGTAAAATCCAAATGAAAAGAAATGACCACCCCTTTCCCATACATGCATTCCCCGCATAGATTAACATGCAAATGTTCGAATCAGAGGAGATAACCCGGAATTTGTCCCACATGGGTTTCGCCTAGTCCGAGTTGTCTTCCTTGCCTCCAGATGACAGCACGATCGATGCCAAAGGGGTAATTCCCATAGCAGCGCCGCCATTTTGTGTGTTTATTTTTTGCGGAGATAAACTGGACACGACACGCTCGACCCTATGGTCGCATTGATCCTAGACTCGTCATAATAACATTGTACAACACCTATAGGTTATGTTTATTACCATAAGTCTTTTAATACTTGCCGCAAACTTATGTATTTATTTTTTCGTGTCAATACGTTTTTGGGGAAACCTGTATCGCTCTGTGGAGAAACTGAGGGTACCCCACCCGTCGAGAACCTAATGTTTCGGAAATAACCGGAAATGTATGATATGTAAGTAGTTCAATAGACCCCAGATACGATTATATTACTACTTACATGTATATACCGGCCTAGTCTGCAAGATATATGACAATATTGCCAGTGCGTGTGAATTACGAACAGGAATTACGTGAAATTCAGACAATACATGTATGCTGCACTCATTCTCCGATTTTCAGCTGCAGCATCTGAATTTTGACCAATCACATAGCTAGTCCGTCCCATATATAGTCCGGTACATTAGTTCCTTTGTACCTCAGAGCAAGGTACAACAGATTCAGGATGTTTGTCCAGCAAGATAACACGACAGTTAAATCCAGTCTGATTACATGTTACAAGATTGGTAAGTCTAGGCCTGGATATCAGCTCGACAGTGCAGGAATTTTACAACGATATTCATCTTAGGGCGTGGTTTCTTTTATTCATGAAGATCCTACTTTTCAGGCCCATCCCATTAACGTTAATCAGGCACGGTCATGCGCATTTCGCTCAGCGACAGTTTGAAGTGACCGGAGCATACGCTGTGGAAGATTGCTGACGTGGTCACCTTTGAAATGCCCCGCACCGGTTGTATGATTGACGTACCCCAGACCTTCCACAACACATGCTGATTGTCCGTTGAAATTCATTGATTTATGCACATCTACCGGGAATCATAAACTGAAGGTTGGCATGAAATAAATAAATGCGACCAATCTTCGTTCAGTTTATGTATGTAATAGACGAATATTGGAAACTGGTTGCGCTTAAAAAGTGACGCCCAAGACGGATCAAAGGGTCTACTGGCTCGTAATTAGTGGATGGACCTGTAGCCGTATTTTTTATGTTTTTTTTAATATAAAATATGCAAGTTTTATATATATATATATTCTTAGCTAGTACTCACCTTTTGCAAAATCTGTTCAAAGTTGTTCTGCCTTTCTTTCTCCCTGTCTATCTCTGCAGGATGAGAACTGTTATGAATCCGAGATTACCCGTCCTTATATACTCTAAACTCTGTAGATAATATCCGGCTTATTGTTTTGGCCGTTACATACGGCATGTCAAGTACCAGTACGTCACCATTCGGAGAGGAAACGGACCTGTAATACCAGTGGTCAATTCCTCTTCCTTATGTTGAAGATTTACCATAGTTTGTCTGTATTCTGCAATTTTTTGACTGACTTAACCCTATCTGGCCTGGGAGAATTGCGGTGCCTGCGGTGATAAATTAATAAAACATAATCTGATATGAAATAAAATAAGTTTTACCCACTTTTCCATACAGAAAAGCAAACATTTTTAAGAAATATGACGAAAGCATCATTTTTCTGATACCTCACATGGCCGCCATTTCGAATTTACCCATGATTCTCTGCTCGGGGTTCATGCAAATAGGCTCAAAAAGACCCCTCTATGACAATTTAAAAAGTCACAGGGTTTCAGCTTTCATTTTTTTGTCGTTCCGGAGATAGAAAGAAAAACACAACAGGGAGAGGGGGGGGGGGGGCTGGTGGAAAGTCCCCCTCCCCGAGGCCAGGTAGGTTTAAGGAGGTTCCAGACAAATTCGATTTAAAGTCTACTGCGCATGTTTCTGCGCATCTACCAAAATAGCGATATTTAAAGGAAATTTAATAGAAAAGGAAAATGTAAGCATGAAAGAGAACAATGGTTAAAGGATTTTTGAAATGGATAATGTTTTCCAAATTTTGAGGTTATACGCCCTCACCGAAGTAACGCTGGTAAAATTACTCAGCGAAATCAGAGTAATTTGATTGGACAGGTCCCAAAAAGCCCAGGCCAGATAGAGTTAAGAGACCCCTAATTGTTATTAGATTTTCCGATTCGGCATTGGTGCAGAAAACTATTGAGGCATTTTGGAGAAAATGACATTTTAACTTCTTAGAAAATGGTAACCTTTTCAACGAAATTAGAGGCATTTTTCATGGCATTTCCATCTAATCCTGTATATTATAGTAGGGTTAAGCCATTGTAGTGCACGATATAAATTCTTGGATTATGAAAAATTAAGCCTGGTGACCGCTGAATTTTATCCTTTGTTTTGAATGTTGAAGGTTTGTTCTACTTCTTGTCGAAGCATAATAAAAATGACATTTTATTTTCAAATTGTCGGGAACCTACTAAAGCATCATGTTCTGTGTCAATAAATTTCATTTTTTTCCATGCATCCAGGGCCCCCTGATACTTAATTACTCACTCAAGATCTTTCGAAATATCATCTGTAAGTCGTGGAAAATCGTATTTCTGAACAAAACCAGTAACATCAAACGGATCTAGAAACGAGTCTCTGGATTCATTTAAGTTACTGTAAAATTTGTGTGCTTCGGCCTGGACTAATTCGGGATATTCAATAGCTATGTTAGCTAATTGCAATTTTGAAATATTTTTGTTTACGAAATTCTTCTTCTCTAACGCACAGAAATATTTACTTGGTTTCTCCCCATGCTCAATCCATGTGGCTCTATAGCTCTAGTCAAAATCCCCTTCATTTTTTCTTTTCTCAGAATTTCTAGTTGATTTCTGCTATGTTCTAAAACTTCGTACAAAATACTATTCCTTCCTTCGTCTACTAATTGTTCCAACACATTTATGTAGTTTTCTAATTCCTTTTCTTTGACATGTTTTTCTCGCTTTTTCTTCGTAGCATACGGTAGGGTTACTTATTCAAAAGGAGAGTTTCAAAAAATAAAAGGTAATTTTTCCAAGGAAATATTTTGTAGGTAGGTACGGTGTTGAAGCATATTGCCGCTTCGTATTCTCAATATTTTCCTTAACTTTTTCACAATAAACAGTATCCTTCAATAGAGAATTATTAAACTTCCAATTTTCTTTTCCATGTACAATTTTTTTCTGCATTTTAATTTGAGTGTAACTCTCGAATGATCGGTTATATATCCCGATAAAATATCGACTTCTTCCACAATATTTAATAGCTCTTCAGAAATTAAGAAAAAAATCTAAGCGTGCCTGTTTTAATGGATTTCGTCTTCTCCACGTATATCTTCTAACCCCCGGATTATATGTTCGCCATGGATCGCAAAGATTATATTCATTTTTCAAGTCAATTAATTCTTCTCGCCCCTTGGGTTTATTTATATGGAGATAGTTAAACAATCAGTCGTAGGATCCTGGACTAGGTTAAAATCGCCACAAATTACACAATAAGGGTTATCATAGTCATCGATCTTTTGACGTACATGTTTTGGTCTAGATTAAGAGCGGGCATTCCAGCACAACAATTTTGACGAGGAGTTACAAGTTACAAGAGCAACAGGTGGAGTGAAAAGACTATAGAGGTTCGAGGTGCGGGTAAAGACCAGAAAGACGGTGAGTGGAGACTCGCCCAATACTTATAGATTACGTTTATTACTATAAGTTCCATGGTTTCATGTGTTTTTTCGTGCCAATACGGTTCTGGAGAAAACTGAGGGTTCCCCACTGCTCATTTAACATGGGCATAGTGCTGGCGATACTGTCGGGGACCCTGTGCATTCCATGGGTGCTTTGGGAGGGCGGATCTATTGACCCGGAGAGGGCTGAACCTAGCCGGAAGGGAGACCTTTTGACTTGGATGTGACCTTTGACCGTATGACCCGAAATTCACCAGCGCACTTCCGGTGATGCCGCACAGGCGTGGGGCCGGATAACCCGCGCGCGCGCGCGCTCGCCCGGATAACGCACGTGCGCTGCGGCCGGGGCAAACTTGGATGTTGAAAAAATTGGAACTCTTCTGTGTTCGGAGGTATTTTTTTTCTGATCATTCTGAAAACCGAAAGTGACGTCACACACTTGCGCCGACCCACCAAACCACGTGACCTGCGCAGCAAAACGTTGAACACGAACGACACACTAGCCCTGGCGGATGCTCCCTCACGTATGCTTCACATTGATACCTCATCCGACTCCATCGGACCATTAGTGGCCTACCTATACC
Organism: Hanleya hanleyi; assembly: GCA_036873755.1. Lineage (NCBI taxonomy): Eukaryota > Metazoa > Mollusca > Polyplacophora > Lepidopleurida > Hanleyidae > Hanleya > Hanleya hanleyi. Next base: position 93,681 of record JAVTVY010023644.1, read on the forward strand.
CCAAAACGTCTATTTCATACCCTTTTCCCACAATTCCCTGTCTGCGCATGCGTAGAATGTTGAAAACGAACGACGCACTAGTCCAGGCGGATGCTCCCTCACGAGAGCTTCAAAATAAGACCTCATACGACACCATAGGTCATTAAGGGCTCACCTAGAACCCAAAACGTCTATTTCCAAACCCTTTTCCCACAATTCCCTGTCTGCGCATGCGCAGAATGTTGAAAACGAACGACACACTCGTTCAGGTGGATGCTTCCTCACGAATGCTTCACATTGATAACTCACTCGATCCAATCGGGCCATTAGTGGCCCACCTAGACCCCAAAATGTCTATTTCAGTACCCTTTTGCCACAATTCCTTGTCTGCACATGCGCAGAATGTTGACAACGAACGATACACTAGTCTAGGTGGATGCTCCCTCACGTGTGCCTCACTCGACCCAATCGGCCCACTAGTGGCCCACCTGGACCCCAAAACGTCTATTTTCATACACTTTCTCTACTACGCATGCGCAGAATGACGTCAGTTCCACGTCACACCCATCCCGTTTGATACTCTGTCACGTATGCTTCATATTGATACCTCACTCGACCCAATCGGTCCACTAGCGGTCCCTACAGATTGCCGAACATTCTCACGAATACCCACGTATTTGGGACTACTTTGGGTTCGCGAAGGCAGACCGCATCACCACCAGACCGCATCACCGCGGAGGAATACATGTCTTAAGGGTCACGCCCGATTCACGCAGACCGGAAGTTACGTCATACACTCGCGCAGAACACTCCTGCGCACACCTCCTCATGACCTCCTCAAAGTGACGTCATACAATTACCTGCGCATGCGCATTGAGGCGCCATTAACACGAAATCCACTTTCTATACTACTCACGAAAGGCCGGTAAATATTTAAGGTCTGATGAGGCTAAAGCCCGCTTATGTGGCTAAGCCTGAGCAGTCATCCATCGCAAGTTTTGAAAAAAAACCCGAGAGCGTGCAAAAGGTTTGTCGAGTCATCTCAGGTATAGGCATATGGACTAAAATTTCAGAAGGTGTGACTTGCCCTGGACCCATCCAATACTGGAATAGCAGTGTATGATAGAAATACAGGATAATATATGAGAAATATGTAGTACAGAGCACAAGGAAATACACGTATTACATTTCAATGTAGTTTATTCATAGAAATGTTGGTGTTGTTGTTGGAATCATTATCCGAGACAAAAAGAAAAAGAAACCGTATGCTCCATGGCTTGTCTCTGTGATTTAATGTACAAGATGATCGGCCAGGAGGGTATCATTGTCTGGGAGCATACATGTGAACCAGACACTAGATTAACTGAAATAACACGATTATCCTTACGCTTTCTCAAATCAAGGCATTAGTTTTAGTTTTGAGGAGAGTGGTTAGCAGATGTCAAGTAGAAAATAAATTAATAACTGAATAAATGCATAACAATTAGGGGGGTTAGAGTAATGGATTAGAGTAATGGCTAGCAGGAGTCGGCTGGTACATAGTCTTGTGAGGTTAAAGCCCGCTTATGTGGCTAAGCCTGACCTAACATCTCTCGCAAGCAAATGGGAACAAAAACCGGACAGCGTGTAAAAGTATGATTCTGCTCAGGTATATGTTTTCAATGCATGTGTTTATGACGGCATGATCGGCCAAAAAAGAATCAATGAATAGATAAACGGAATAACAGGATTACAATTATGCTTTCTCAAATCAATGTGTTGCTATTAGTTTTGGGGAGATTTGTGAGAAGATGTACAGTAAAAAATCCGTTGCTATCTGAATAAATAGATGAAAAATACAACATTGGGACGGGGAGAGTCATGGAGAGCAGTTGCCGATCACCCCCCCCCCCCCAACTTTCTCCCAAAACAAGAAACTGCATAGCAGTTTCAAAAGGGCTCCTTGGGATTATAGGTCACACCCAAGTATGAGAGCAGCCCGAAGGCTAATAATAATACATTCCCTTAGAGGAGAGATGCACCCCATCTAATACGTATTTATCGCAAAATGGAGGATTCCTGATGGGTCATGTCAACAACGCTCGGAACCGTTTTTAAACGTGTCTAAGCAAACGTTTGAATTTCGGCCTCTAAAATTTAATTGATGGCTCGTGCTTGTATATTCTGCTCCTTCCAGGATGAGAACGGTGGGTATCGGGGTAGCAACTGACACGTGATTATCTATGGAACGCACATTGAGCGTGGCGTGAACCCAGGAAATGCTCGCTGAAGCGACAGACAATAGAATGGCCTAAAACCAGCGATTTAAGCGGCTTGTTTGACAGGCAAGGTTGAAACAGAACGGCCGATACAGAATACTAAGTTCTCACCTTAAATCCGTACCAAGTTGTGTCATAGAATAGCGCAAAAATAATTTGGGGTAGCAACTGACACGTGATTAACCAACCCGGAAAAGTGCAACGAAAACCGGGATCTACATTATGCCACAACGCTCAACATAAATACGGTTATACGACATATATATGACTGAGTCAAGTTACCGTCCAGTATTTATATCCATCCTGGTCTGTGATATCAACGGACAATGTTACGAAATATTCCAGTGACGCAAAAACTGTAAACAGCGATATAAGAAAGCAGGAGCACGGTAGGTATCCAAACAGATCTCTACCAGTGCAAACGATCTCTACCATCTGCACAACGATCTCCACCAGCTAATATTACGGGTTTACGAATAGTGGTATGTACCAATTTCAGCTTATTTTGCCAGGAAGACCTGAGTAATACTCGGAATGATATAGCGCAGCGTACGCCTAAATGTACGAGGAAATATATTTCGCTCTTGTTTCAAACGTGCGTCCGCTCTGATTATTTCATAATCAGGGACACCGATCGCCCCATCAACGATTCAGTATTGAGAATGTGATGAAATTTTCCGGTCTTTAATGTCTTGAATTGAAATCCTGATAGAAAGGGGCTACTTTATAACGAAATATTGTCAAATTCCAGTCAAATTTCACATATACGGGTAAAAATAAGCAAGTTTATGTGAAAATATCTGTGCTCAATGTACTTTTTGGAAATTAGAATTACAAAGATCGCTACCAATTCCTGACAACTATCTCTACAGGTTCGGTGCATGGAAAGTGTTGGACAAAAATCTACAAATCAAGTCGTATGAACAGGCCTAGTAGAACCAGAGATGTATTGTGCGGATTTGTCTGATGCCAAGTTGCACACGCACGCACGAAAGATGATCGAGTCAGTTCGGTCTCGTCATTGGGAGCTCGGTAAATTACGGACCGATACACAATGTGACCTTCGTCCGAGGGTTCGAAGTGAGAACGAAGAAATTGGCTTGATATAATGAAGATGATCTCAACACTCTTAAAATGAAAGCGTTTTATTTAACATTATTAATGTCCGAGGAGTTACACCATCATATAAGCTGTTATATTTGTAACACTCTCAGAAAGTGTTGAAAAAATATCTAACATTATACTACACTTTACTAGGCTGAATTTAACACTTGTATAGTGTTGTATTGCTCATCATACTGCAATATAATGCCGCATATAACACTTTTTTTTAAACGCTTTTTGTCAATTCTCGGACATTTATAGTGTTAAATACAACAATTTCAATTTAACACTTTCTGAGAATGGAAACGTTGTCCAGTGACCAACCCTAGATTTTGTGGTGTGAGTAGCGGAGGTGTTGATCAGTAGAACAACTTAAATAAATTAAATGGTCTTAGATCTAGATTTTTCTGTATATACCCGCGAATATCATCACGTCACACGTGTTTTTGCCAAAATCATGGAAAATACATTTTCTGCGCAGCAAGGCAAGGAATTCGAGGCATAGGCCTACAGATATATCCGTGTGCATTGTTTTTATTGGATCATAAACACAACGGAAAGTGGGTAATAAATGAATAAATTTTATCTGAATTTACATTTAATCCAAATGTATGGTGTTGAAAATTGCATTTTAAGACTACGAAACAATCTCCAAACTCAGAAACCGTCATGTGAGCTATGCTGATATTTTTAACACTGTTTCCCGTCATGCGATATTTTTATCATCGAATAATTGTGTGGGTCGTCGATCCACTTTTTTATGTAAAAAGCTACAAGAGTTTCTATCTCCATAGTTTTCGCGAGGTCATTAACTCCCCTGATAACATCTCTCATCGGAAAGATGAAATGTGTGTTACGGCAATAGAAAATATATGTACACAATTTGTGAAAGTTCTACATCGATCGCTTTATGATTACGTAGTTATGACATGAAATTGGAATTCGTAGCATGTACTATTTCCTGAAAAAAAATGACCTAAATGGAGTCAGTTTATTTTTTCTATTTCAACCGCACCACGTATAGGCCAAACTGCCGCCTTATCGTACCATCTCTTTTTTTAAATTTCAAATCGCCTTTATTTGTGTACCGGTAAATGTATCATTTTGTCGAAAGCATCAGCGTGTTGATAGCACGTTGTTCTTTTCTCCCAACGTAATCATGTTAGGGAGACCCTTATCAATAAATATATACGAAAATCAATAAAGACAAAATCATATTACCATGTTTGAGCGATCTCGCTCTATAAAATGGAGGAAAAAAGGGTCGTTTTTACTCAATAACTTTGATTCCTTCGTCATCAATGCTCCAAAACTTCAGGCGCATTAATCTATCTATTGTTCCTTGTCCTTTAATTAATTTGCCATTTTAAGAACCAGTCAATGTTGTTTCAGTAGCGTGACCGATATTTGGCCTATTAAATTAGATAAATAACAAGTTACTTTTTAGCAAACGACCTCTTTTACCTCCATTTTAGCGGGATCGCCCTAACATGGTAATATGATTTTGTCCCGGGCTTGATTTCCCTTGTAGACTCATTGGTTTCAGCGTATAAATCCCCCAGAGTAAGCCTATCCCAACACTGTAAGCGCTGATAGAGATCGTTGTCAACTTCAGCACAGAAAAACATGCATATCACAAACTCATGGTAGAGATCGTTGTAAAATGAATAGTGATTTTGATTGAAATTCTTCTCCCAATCAAACAGGACGACTTTGAGGCTTAATTATTTTAGTTGCTTGAACAATAAGCCATAATTAAAGGGACAAACACAGCTGGTGTACAGTCAGATATGCCCTAAAATAGACCATTCTTTGATGATGGAGTCGGTTCTCCTAATCGGCATGGCAATCCTGTGTCCCAAATTAAAAAATAACGAAAATACATCAGGCTTTAGCTTGCACGTGCTATAAATCTAGATACTCATATGGGTACGCTGTACTATGTGGTTTACAGACCTTTTTGGTGCTTGGCTGATTATTTTGCCTTGACCGGGCATGCTCCTCTCCAAAATCTAACAATTTCTCGCTTCACGCACCGGTAGAGATCGTTTGCACTGGTAGAGATCTGTTTGGATACCTATCGTGGAGCGAAGCGGGATGGGAGATGTGTAGGATTTAACACAGAGAATAAATGCACGCGAGATCAAGCAGGGAGACAACTCCACCACTCGGAGATAACTCCGCGCACGTCAGATACGAGAAAATAGTAACTACAGAGAAAGAAACAGGAATATATAAATACATAAATTAATTTATGTGGAATATAAATTCAGTTTTTTTTTCTAATTTTAAACCGATGATGGCCAGTGTAGGATACATACAGAGTTATTTTTGTAATGGTTTGTTTTCTGATGAGGGTTCATCTCTCAAAGCACGACCATACTTTGTGCCGCACCAATCCGCTGATGTAGGCATCTACATATAGATAGGCTACCTATGTGGTCAA